>QWZN01000268.1:0-27026 GCA_003693225.1 Venturia aucupariae | reverse complement strand
AGCTAGGGATATTCCTATCTACTAACTTTATCTAATATAATATAGTAGTTATAGTATAGGATTAGTATATAGTTATAATCTATAAGCTCTCTTATAGATAATTAATTAATTAGAATATACTAATACTAATAACTAGTTTATACTTTATTCTTTACTTTATTATTCTTATCTTTACTATTAGTCTTTTACTACGTCGGGAAAAGTATATTATACTGTTTCTATCTAGTCCAGAGCAAAACTACTAGAACTATACTAGAACTACCAGTTCTATAGTACTCCCAGCTGGTCTACTAGAAAATAGTTTCTCCGTACACGTTGCACTATGGACCATCTGGATCTGTATAGACCACCTAGATCTAATAGTCTAGACCCTAGAAAATAGGGGCCTAGGCCCTAGAAAATAGGGCCCTAGAAAGGCCCCTAGGCCTAGAGGTAAGAGTAGGTAGGACTTAGAGAAATACTTCTGAGTCTTAGTAGAATACTAGTAAATCTATTAATTCTAGAGTATAATAGGGGTATATACTATTAAATACCGCCTACGCGAGAGAATATAGGGTTTCGTACCTTAGGCAGAATAAAATATATATATATATATAGTCGTCGTAAAGTTAGCTAGGATAAAAAATAAGCGAGGTTAAAGCTTTTACCCTTGAAAACTTACATTTTCTTATATATCCCTCCACGTATAATACCTATAGACCCTATAATTTTTTTATAAACTAGTATATATCTATACTATAGCGTATTAAAATATTTAGTAATAATATTCAGTAGTTACCTAGAAACTCCCAAAAATACCTACTTTTCTATAGTAAACTGGCTATAATAAATTTTCTAACGATTATAATCTTATAATAAGCTTAGATATAGCTCTTAGATATAGTATCTATTACTAATTAAAGTTTCGAAATCCCTAGTATAACGCGTGGCTATGGAGAAGCGTAGGAAGATTACGTATTTCTATAAATCTTCTATTTTTATCTTCTATCCTTAATAACTTTTTAAATATAATAGCTATAGTCTTAAAAAGTATACCATTGAATTCCTCGCGTTTTTCTGATCTAGAAACATATATAATATGACGTCATTTTCAAACTTTTTTTTCTAAGTCCGAGAATTTTTTTAGACCTTAAATTGCTTAGTCATTATAGATACTATACGTATAAAACCTATAGAATCTAGTCGGCCTTTCTTCGGCCTATCTCGAAATATAAAAAATATAGTATACCTACTACTTCTACTACTTCTACTACTACTAGTTTATTTCTAGTTGAATCCTACGACTCCTAGTTTATTTCTACTATTCCTACCATTCCTACCACTCCTAGATCATTCCCAGATTATTCCTAGTACACTTTTCCCGACGTATTGACGTCAATCTACAACCTATATACCTAATAGGATCCGTGGAGATATACTAATAGATTGGTCTTAAAACTAGTAAGAGTTATTACTACTAATATAATAGTATTAACTATAAACTCTATATACGTATAGTTACTAATTAGAAGGCTATAGAATTGTTCCAAGCCTCTAAACAAACTATTAATAGTTAGTAGAGAGATAGGGATATTATAATAGGATAAAGTAAATAGTAGAGAATAGAAGTTAGGCTTTGGATAACTAAAAAGTGCCCTTAACTAGAGTATAGAATAGTAGAAGAACATCTTTTTCAATATAGTATTACTAAGTCAATTAATAGAGGTTAGTTTTGTTAGAGATCCAAGCTTCTAGTAGCTTAAATTTAGCTAGATACGGCTCAATTATAAGCTAATAAAGAAGGTCCTAAATAAGTCTAATCTCGTCTATATAACTCTTAATTGACGACTAAAATAGTATAATCCTACTTATACTTAGAAGTATAAGCTATATAATACTATAAATATCAATAAAACCCCGATACTATTTAAATACAATACTAGCTATACTCAGCCTATACTTATAGTTACGTAGTAAAAGTATAATAAGGTTTAGGATAATTCTCCTAAGGAAGATAGTTAGGAAGAGATTAGGTAATTATTAGTTATATAACCTATATATATAGGTTATAGGTTCCTTGTAGGAGAATAATAGGTAGAGATTATCTTTAATATAAATCTATTCTTATACTTCTTTATAATTCTTATAATTGTAATCTCTCTCTCTAAGAGGTCCGAGATTAGAAACGATAATACTAGGTAGCTATATTAATACCGACTTGTAGGACGTAAGAGATCTTAATATAGATCTATCTATAGAGTAGATAGGTCTAGCCCTATAAGAGGAACCTAAGCGAATCGATACCGAGATCCTTATAAGAAGGCTACAAGAAGCTATAGAAAGGAATAAGTATCTTAGAAGAGTAGAAGAACTTTAACGCCTTAAATAGGAGAATAAAGTACTTACTCGAAACCTTATAGTATAAGCTAATAAGCTAGAAGATAAGGAACTTCTCGAAACTCTAGTATCCGATAAAGTTACGTAGGTACGTCGTAGCTAAAAAGATAGTAATAATATATTACACGGGTACTACCTCTAGTACGGTAGTAGCTATCCTAATTAGTCGTCGAATATCCGGGATATTCCAATCACGTGAGCTGATCATTCGTTTGTAAATAAACAGCCAAGATATAAACGTTTATACTATTTAGGATAAACAATATAATCATAGATTTCTTTAGTATAGAATCTTTCTATATAACAAACGAGACTCTACTCCCTTAGTATCTTGTAGTTCTACTCTTTAGTTACTTCGCTATTACTTTAGTTATCTTAGTATAATTTACGACTCTAATATCTTACAAACTTCGCTTTACTTATTTAATACGAATATTGTCGCCCCGACTACTTAAACGCCTACTATATAGATTAGCTAAATCTAGCTATCTTACTTGAGTTATAGCCTCTATATAATATAGTAGAACTACCGCTCTATATAGTAGGGTTAACGAAGTAGTTACTCTATATCTACTATTTTATTATTAGGTTAAGGGAAACGAAAAGAATCCGTTCTACTACTACCTTCGCCGCCTCTACCTTAAAGATAACGAACGGTAGAGTCCGACTCGGACGACGAAGACTCTATAGAGGAGATCGAAGAAGAGATAGTACCTTAAGCTACTCTAAGCTCTTTAGGACGGAACGAAACCTATAACGACCGTAATAAAGTAAAGGTTAATCTACCTGAGGTATTTAGAGGAGAACGCGGAAAGCTTAAGATATTCTTAACCTAAGCTAACCTTTATATATACTAGAACTAATCCGAGTTTACTACTTAGGAAAAGAGAATTATATTTATTCTTAGTTATATACAAGGAACCGCTTACGCTCTCTTTAAGGACCGCCTCAACCTATACCTTACGGACCCGGAGGATTACCCTAGAAAACGACTCTTTACCTAATACGCCGAATTCCTTAAATAGATTAATATAACATTCGGGAATGTCAATAAGAAGCGTATTACGGAAAGAGAGATTAAAGCTCTAAGATAATATACGTCCGCCTAGGACTATTCTACTCACTTTATTCGAATCGTATCTTACCTTAATTAGGGAGAAGAAGCTTTGCTTACAAGATTCTATAATAGTCTTAAGGAAGATATTAAGGATGAAATTAGTCGGAAAGAAACTCCGCCTTAGGACCTATACTCGATAATTGAGATATTAATTAAAATTGATAACCGCCTTTTCGAAAGAAAACTCTAGAGGGAGGGAGCTAGTTCTTATCGAGGAAATAGAAATCACGGACGAGCTAATACAAGCGCTCGACGCGTTAATCTATATAGACTATAACTAATAGAGCTTAATAAGATCTAAACCGCTCTACGTGGATCCTAGAAAGGTATAGGTTAGAAAGGAAAGTGTTATAACTATAGTAAAACCGGATATTACGCCAATAAATATTGACAGCCTAAGAAGAACAATAATAGACGTTTTAGGAATTAAGAACGATAATTCGGAAACTTACTACTAGGCTTAGGATACCTTAACGCGTTATAATCTAAGGAACTAGAAAAGAAACCCGCTTACGATACTTTGAGCTGGACTGTTTATTATAACGATAACTACTATATTTATCGCTCGGATAAAGAAGGTTCTAGATATTACCTACGCGGTAGAGGAGGCTACTAGGAAATCGGTAAAAGTACCGCATATATCGCAATAATAAGCTCTTTATTAAGTAAACCTATTATATTTAGAAGATATACCGGGCTCTCGGAACCCGTATATAGACTAAACCAGACTAGGGTTAGAAATACGATAACCGCTCTTAGGCTTATTACCAACTATCTAACGGTTAAAAAAGACTCGAGTCACGATCTCTACTAGATATTACCTATAAGTTAGTATAGAACCAAGGATTGCCTAACTTAGGAATATAAGCTTAAAAAAGATCTAGGAGAACTAGATTAGATATTCTACCTACTTTATAGTTAGGAAATTAATCACACGACCCGACGAAAAGTTATAAACATACTAGATATTCGAACTAATATTGGCTATACTTACTACAGGCATATACCTATAAACTAGTATACGAGCGAGGATTGCAACCTCCCTATATACTAGGATTTCGAAGAATTAGAAGACGAGGAAAGTAACCTCGATATCTCTAACTTAAATCTTCGAGATAACGAAAGCTCTAAAGAAGAATCTAGCGAGGATAAAAGCTAAGAGACCGCGGAATTTACGATATTCCGGGTGAACCGCTTTATTAGAGACGTTATAAGGGCTATTAATTAAGAGTATAGTTAATATAAGGAACTCTAACTAGAAGTATATATTAACTTTACCTACCTATACTATCCGAATAGGGCGAGGAACCTTCGATACCTCGTCCGACAATTAGATATCGCAGTTAATACGACTTAGGCACGCCAATAGTACGAGAATTCGGGAAAAGAGGAGGATTAATAGTAGAGAGGCCTCTATTAAATCCTAAATAAGCGTCTTATTTCCTAAATAACCTTAGAATACCCAAAATGCTAGTCAAAGCAAAGATCAACAACGTACTAGTATAGGCCTTTATTAATACTAGCGCCGATAGAAACCTCCTAAGCGAGTCCTTAGTAAATAAATAGAAAATGCCAATCAGGTCGAAATAGTATCTATATTTATTAACGATGGCTAATAGGAGACCTATCGACTCTAATAGAGGTATAGTAATTTATAAAGTAGATATAACCTTATAGATATAAGGAAGAAAAGAATAAATCGTTCTAGATATTACGAATATTTGAGACTCGGATTTGATCCTAGGTCTACTATAGCTTTAAACTTACAATCCGTATATCGACTAGGGTACGTTAACTCTTACGTTCCTAGATTACCGATATCCCGTATAGGCTAGTATACGCGCTAGAACACGGAAAGTAGAAAGAAATTTGCGGAAAAGGCCTATATACGTTGAAGTAGTATACTGCTATCGTCTCTAAATAGAGAAGGATAGTCTAGTATTCTAAATTCCCTATAAGTATTAGGAATTTGCGGAACTTTTCAAAGAGGAATTAATCGAAGATTCTCTTCTACTATACTAACTATAGGATTACGAGATCAAGCTTAAGGACGAGGAATAACCGAGAAAGTTTAAGATCTACCCGCTACGCGAAGATTAGCTTAAGACTCTTCGCGAATATATTAACGATTTCACGAAGAAGGGATTTATACGGGAATCTAAGTTACTAGCTAGCTATCTAGTTTTCTTCGTATCTAAACCCGACGGTTTATAACGATTATATATCGACTACCAATATCTAAATGAGATCTCGGAGAAAAATACGTATACGCTACCTTTAATCTAGGAGTTAAGGGATAGGCTCTATAGAGCTAGATAGTTTACGAAATTTGATATTCCTGCGGCTTTTTATCGAATTAGGATTAAGGAAGGCGACGAGTAGAAAATAGTATTCCGTACTTGCCTTAGGTACTACGAATACCTTATTATGCCCTTCGGGTTGATAAACGCCCCCGCGACGCTATAAGCCTATATAAACAACGTACTACGCGAGTACTTAGACAAGTTTATATCTGTTTATATAGATAATATTTTAATTTACTCTCGAACGTTCGAAGAATACGTTAAATACGTTCGAATAGTCCTCCGCGTACTATAAAAATACGATTTACGGCTAAAGATAACGAAAAGCGAATTCTATAAATAATAAATTAAGTTCGTTAGATATTTTATCTCTCAAGCTAGCCTTAAGATCGATCCGGAAATTTACTAGAAGGTCTATAACTAGCTAGTACCTACAAATATTAAGGGAGTATAGTTATTTCACGCCTTCGTAAATTACTATCGACAATTTATTAAAAGCTTTTCCGAGGTTGTGGAACCCCTTACGGGATTAATAAAGAAAGGGATTACTTTCGAATAGAACGAGCGAGCGTAAAAGGCCTTTAACGTACTTAAGACACGGTTAACTATACTACCTATTCTATAACTATTTGACCTAAATAAACTAGCTATAGTCGAGGCGGATATATCCGATCGAGCCCTCGGAGTATACCTCAGCTAACCCGATTTAAATAGAAAGCTAAGACTAGTAGCTTACTATATACGAAAATTCCTTAAAGTAGAAATTAACTACTCTACGTTAGATAAAGAACTTATAGTAATAGTTGATACCTTCAAGCATTAGAAGCATTATCTTAAAGGAGCGAAATACAAGATTACTATATATTCCGACTATAAAAACTTACGGAACTTCACGACAACTAAGGAATTAAATCGACGGTAACTAAGATAGTTAGAAGAGCTATTATCTTATAGTTTCCAGATCCTTTATAAGAAAAGAAAGGAAAATATTAACGCCGATACTTTAAGTCGAAGAGAAGACTTTATAGTAGGAGAAAAAGAGAAAGTTAAACGCGCTTTATTTCGATAAGAAGGTGATATACTTATATACTAAGTCTTATTACTTTAGTTAGATAAACCCTCTTATTAGTAAGAGGTCCGGAACGCGTAATAAAAGAATTTAGAAGTACAAGGCTATATTTAATTAGCGGACCAGAATACCCGTATTAAAGACGAATTATTCCTCTTTAATAACTTAGTATACCTTCCCGCAAGCCTTAGGAAATAGTATATTTATTATTAACACGAATCTCTACTTAACGGTTACTACCGACCGGAGATTGTCCTTTTACGACTTTAGAATACCTTCTACTTCCCGTACATGCGATAGGAAGTTTTTAAGGAAATAGGAAAGTATATACTTTATAAGAAAGCTAAATACGAACGATATAAGCCCTACGGACTTCTCTAACCTAATAAGACACCTCCTAGTATATAGAAGACTATATCGATAGACTTCGTAGGACTATTACTACCTTCTCTAAACTTAGATAGTATTTATTACGAATATATTATAGTTGTAATAGATCAATTAATAAAGTATTCGATCTTTATCCTACTTCCTAAAGGCTACAACACCCGATACTTAGTAGGAGTATTCGTGCGATATATTATTAGCAAGTATAGCATTCCTAATAATATTATCTCCGATCGAGATAGCCTCTTTACCTCTTATTTTTGGGAAGAGCTCTATAAGATACTAAAGATTAGAAGAAGCTTATTAATAGCTTACTACTATTAAACTAATAGACAAACCGAAAGAATGAATTAGATAATAGAATAGTATCTTCGTATCTATATAGATAACGATTAGAGTAACTAGGTATTACTCTTACCCCTTACGGCATTTACTTACAATGCTACTATCTAGAATACGATCAAGATATTACTATTCTTTACGAACTTTGGACGAGAACCTCAATTTGAGATTAAATAAGGAAATATCCTTCCTACGGAAGTAACGGTCGTTATATCCGAGTTATTACGCCTTTACGACTAGCTGAAGCACGATATTACCTTCTTAAATATACGTATAGCTATACGAGCAAATCAGAAAAGAATAGTAGGACCTATTCTTAAGAAGGGGGATAAAGTTTACTTATAGCGACGCAATATTAAAACGAAACGACTAAGCGAGAAATTAGATTTTAGAAAGCTTGGTGCTTTCGAAATCGACAAGGGTATAGTTAATTATAAACTTAAGTTACTAAAGGGAATAAGAATATATCTAGTATTCTATATCTTATTACTCGAACTAGTATACCCGGACGCCCCGCTTAACGAAAAAACAATACTCTAAGGCAACCGACTCGAGCCTGAGTATAAAGTCGAAACGATTATTGACTATACTATAGTACGACGTTAATATAAATATCTTATTAAATAGAAAGGTTACCCTACCTCGGAAAACACTTAGGAACCTATGCGATATTTAAAGAACTCTCTCTAGACTCTACGAGATTACTACTAGGTAAATCTAGAGTACCCTAGTCTACTATCCCTGACTTATTAGTAAAACCTAAGAGTACGGAAAAATCGATAGAAGTATTAGAAGGACTAGGCTCTAGAGATTCCTCTCTCTTCCTTTTCTACTCCCTATCTATCTACTCTTTATCTTCCTCCTCTTAAAGCTTATCTAATAAGTAGACTACTTTCGACTTAGCCCGATCTTCGGCCTACGCTAATACCTTTCGATTCCGCGATAACCGCGTAGTTAGCTTCTCTCACTCCTCTAGATTACGATTAATCTACGCCTTCGTTTCTTCTTTTATTTTATCTAACGACTCCCACGACACGTTTATATACCAAATTCCCTTTTTCGCACAGCTCGTACATTTTATAGATTTTAAGGATTGTATAATAACACACGGGAGGTTTTATAAGAAATAGTATTTGTAAGAAATAAGGGATAACGTTCCTTATTATTAAATTTCGTCTACAATTCGTTTGCGACGTTTTGACAATTCGGAGGATATTTTTTATTAGTCTTTATATAGGGCAACCTAGGATCTTAAGTATAATACTATAGGACTAGCTTACTAAGAAGGAGGGCTATATTACACGGGTACTACCTCTAGTACGGTAGTAGCTATCCTAATTGGTCGTCGAATATCCGGGATATTCTAATCACGTAAGCTGATTATTCGTTTATAAATAAACAGCTAAGATAAAAACGTTTATACTATTTAGGATAAATAATATAATCATAGATTTCTTTGGTATAGAATCTTTCTATATAATAAACAAGACTCTATTCCCTTAGTATCTCGTAGTTCTACTCTTTAGTTACTTCGCTATTACTTTAGTTATCTTAGTATAATTTACGACTCTAATATCTTACAAACTTCGCTTTACTTGTTTAATACGAATATTGTCGCCCCGACTACTTGAACGCCTACTATACGGATTAGCTAAATCTAGCTATCTTACTTAAGTTATGGCCTCTATGTAATATAATAATAGTCGTCCTCTAGCGGAGCTTTGACCCGAGAAGCTAAAGGAATACTATAGTAAGAGTATTAGAGAATATCGTAAGTAGATACGTAGTACAGAGAATACGTTTCGCCTAGCGCTACGCAAGTTTAAAAGAGATATAGCTAAGATTATATAGTCTACTTAGTTTCTCTATTAGATACCTACTACTACTTAGTAAAATCTAGTATCTATAGGAGTAGTAGATAACTATATATAGAAGTAGTTTAAGGATACATTACTTAACCTTATCAAAGACCCTACAAATCAATAGCTTGGTATAGCGTAACTATATAAGGAAGCAAGGGAGAGACTAGGGTAGTTAGCCTAGGGATTTAATTAGTATCTTATCTCCCTTAAAACCTAGCTAGATAAAGAGTATACGTAGGAGTAGTAACGTATATACTTATAGACTAAGCTAAATAAGTCTACTAGAAATACTATCCTATAGTATTAGGATATTCTAGTTATACGAGACGTAATAGTCTTACTAGCTATATATATTGAATAATCCTCCTCCTATAAGAGAAAGAGTACGGAGGAATTTATAAAGGATACTAAGAAGCCTAAAGGCTAGGATAGGCCTAGGGGTAGATATAGGAGTAGCTGGGGAGGATTATCCTCTCGTAGGGATTATATAGATAATATAAATAACTTAGATAAAGGTACTTAAGATCTAAGCTATATTAAATACTTTAGATACTATAAGTATAGCTAATATACTACTAAGTATCTAGAGTCTAGTTCTACCGTCGTAGCGCTAGTAGATAGTAACTCTAACGCTAGTAGTAGTTAGAGAAAAGGACGAGGGTTCTCTCCCTAGTTATAAAGGGGAGGATCTAGGAAGTAGACGACGAAGGATAGTCGCTACAACTACGAGGCGAAGGCGAAGGATAGCCGACGTAATAGCTTAAGCCAGTAGTAAGACTACCTACTCTAAGATTAAGAGTTAGATCTCGTCTATATTAAATAAGTTAGAAGTATCTACTTTATTAGATACTAGTATAGATATTTCTATAATAGACCCTAGCTTTACGCTAGAGATACGACTATAAAGCGTACTAGTTAAGCTTCTATCTAGACCTAAATAGGGAAATAGAAATATTAGCTGTTATTATAGTATATATTAATTTGCTTAGAAAGTTGTTAATTCGTATAGATAACGCAAGTAGGGAGAATACGTAGTATATATAATTAACTATATTAGTCTACCTCTACTACTAGGTATACTAGTATTATATAAGTAGAAGATTATATATAATATGGTAGATCTTATCTAGCGATTCTAGTACGAGGAGGATGCGTCCTTAAATATAGCTATACTATCCCTTTTTACCTAGGAAGATATTTAGGAAAAGGTAAACAATAGTCCTTATCTATTTATTATATATACGCTGCCGGATAAAGATAACGGTAAGGAGCCTACGATAAACTATATAGTAGATCTACTACCTAAGATCTTAGATCTAGCGGCGGCCTTTAGTAAAGAGAATACGATAAGCTTACCTAATAAAGGCGCGGAGTATCCGATTAAGACTACGGCTCCTCTACCTTATAGTCTAATTTATCCTTTATTAGCTAAAGAACTAGAGATCCTACGTTAATATATTATCGAAGCGAAGGCGAATAGTTAGATTAGAGATAGTACTAGTACTACTAGTTCCCCTATCTTATTTGTACCTAAGTACGATAGTAGCCTACGCTTATACGTCGATTACTATAGGCCAAATACGGTTATACTTAAGAACCGGTATCCACTTTCTTTAATCTTGGAGATCCTAGATAGGCTCTAGAGTTATAAGCACTTTACTAAGTTAGATCTTAAGAATACCTACTACTATATCTATATCCATCAAGGCGACGAGTAGAAGACGGTGTTTTGTACGCGATATAGTTACTTCGAGTACTTAGTAATACCTTTTGGTTTAGCTAACGCGCCTATAACCTTCTAGGCTTATATTAATAAGACTCTTAGTAAGTTAGTTAATACTACCTATATTATTTATCTTAATAATATTATAATATATTTATAGACCCGCGAGGAATATACGCGGCACGTACAATAAGTAATTAAGAGACTAATATCTTTTAGCTTATACTATAACTTAAAGAAGTATAAGTTCTTTTATTAAGAGGTAGAGTTTCTAGGATTCGTTATAAGTACCGATAGAGTCTTAATAGATCTTTGCAAGGTAAAAGTAATTACTAAGTAGCTAGTACCTTCTATCTTTATAGTACTCCAATTATTCTTAGGCTTTTATAGCTTTTACCATCGCTTTATAGAAGTATACTCTAAGTATACGCTACCCCTAATAGCTTTACTAAAAGGAAGCTAGAATAGAAAGAAGGCTAGACCCTTTCTATAGCTAGTAGATACTAATAAGGCTTTTTATAAGCTTATTATAGCCTTTACAACGGCACCTATACTAATATATTTTAATCCTAGAAGGAGGATTAGAGTTGAGACTAATATATCTATCTTTACTATTATAGTAATCCTATCCTAGTTAAATAAGAATAACGGGTAGTAGTAACCCGTAGTATACTAGTCTCGCAAGCTAGTCGACGCCGAACGTAATTAAAAGACTTATAACTAAGAGCTCCTCGCTATTATAGCGGCTTTTAAATACTAGCGATACTATCTCGAGAGGAGTAGGAACCTAATTAAGGTCCTAACTAATTATTAGAACCTTATAGGCTTCGCTAAAGTCAAGTAGTTAAATAGTAGATAAGCTAGGTAGGCTATAATACTATCTACTTATAACTTTATTATTATATATCGTACTAGGAAGATAAACCCCGCCGATATACCGTCGAGACGTATAGACTACAATGATAGTATAAGGGCTATAAACTAAATACTACCTATACTAGTTAAGAAGTTAGCTTTTAAGCTAACTAAAGATATTATAAATATACTCTTATCTAGTAAAGATAATACGACGCAGATACGCGCAACTAGTATAGAGCTATAGTATATAATACTATAGGAAGGACTCTTAGTAATTGAACGGGTAGATATATAGGAATTAATAGCGATCCGTATAGATATTATCCTAGCCCTCTTAGTAGAATCTACTTATAAGGAACTTACTCCTACTATAAGAAGTCTAGTAATAGAAAGCTAGCGTAGGGGCGCTAAGAGTAAGTCGCTTCGCTATCGAATTACCGATAGGAAGATAAATAAGAACTAGAAAATCAAGAATAATTTAATTATATTTAAAAATTGGCTGTTTATACCTCCTATATAAGCCGTACGGGATAAGCTATTAAAGCGTAACTATAATAATCTATACGCTAGATATTTTAGAACTATACGTATAACTTAGTTGCTAAAGCGTGAATACTATTAGTAAAGTATAGATAGCGACGTCGCGGAGTACGTGAGAAGCTACGACGTCTACTAGAAAATAAAAGTAAAAAGATATCTACTATATAGTAAGATAGAAGCGCTACTAGTTCTAAAAGCTCTATAGAAGTAGATTACTCTAGACTTTATAAATAGAGTACCTCTAAGTATATGTAGTAGTACCGTATATAATACGATCCTTATAGTTATAGATCGATTCTTAAAGATAGCTTTATACTTTCTAGTTAAAAAGATTATAACTATAGTATAGACGATAGATCTACTACTCGACTACGTATTTATAAGGTTTAGCTTTCTAGACAGAATAGTTTCAGACCGAGATCTAAGATTTATATTAGAATTCTAGTTAGAATACTACTACTACGCGAAGATAAAGCGTAGGCTAAGTATAGCCTTTTACCTATAGACTAATAGTTAGACTAAAAGACAAAATTAAATAATATAACAGCATTTAAGGTCTTTCTACTTAGTAAATTAAGTAGAGTAGGCAAAGCGCCTACCTATTATAGAGTTCGCGTATAATAATAGCTATCGAAACGATCTAGATACTTCTTCTTTTTATATTATTCTTAGTTATAATCCTGAAATAAGGTTTGATACTAGGGATAGTACCTCTAAGGGAGAGGTACTAGAGGTAAAAGAAAGAATTTAGTATATTTATATCGTACGTAAGGAGCTAGAATAGCGCCTATATAAAGTATCTAAGAATCAAGCTACGTACTATAATAAGAAATATCAGCCTAAGAAGTTTAATAAGAATAACTTAGTACTAGTATTAATAAAGAACTAACGCCTAAAAAGCGTAAGTAGGAAGCTATCTCCTCGTATAATAGGATCTTTTAGAGTCGATGAACCTATAGGCCTATAAGTATATAGAATCTATATACCAAGTAGTACTAGGATATATAATTTATTCTATATCTCCTTACTAGAACCTTACTACTACCGCGTAGACGAGTAAGAAATCCTTCCCCCTCTAGAAATTATTAAAGGAGAAGAGGAATAGGAAGTAGGAGAGGTCCTTACAAAGAGTATATAATAAGGTACTATATAGTATTATATACGCTGGAAAGACTAGGGTCTAGAATATAATTCCTAGGAACTAGAGTAGAATATCGAAAATACTAGAGAAGTAATTTGTATATTCGAAGAGACTAAGAAGCGTAGGCGTAGTAGATAAGAGGAGTAGGCTAATATTGTTATACCTATATAATAGAGGACCATAATAAATATTAGTACTATTTCCTATAGAAGCTACGGCGCGACTATAGTAAGTAGTAAGTATTAAGCGTTATAAAAGTATCCGATACGTAAGCGAGACAATAGTTTACCTAAATAGATAATTCTAGGATCCTAAGATTCTATGAAACCCTAGGAAAAGGGTAGTAAGAAGATAGAGTAGTAAATAAGAACCTACTATTAAATCGCCAGTAGAGCGTAGGCTCGACAATAGTATAGGTTATAATAGCTAGATTATAATTATATTATAAGAGACTTATAACCGAGAAGTAATATTTTATTATACTATAGACTAACGAGGCCTAAAGGATTCTTTATCCTTTATTCTAGATTCTAGTAAGTATATAAGAAACCTACTCTCTAAGTATATAAGATATACTAGTAGCGTAGGTAAAATACGGTCTAAACCTATACCCTATATACCTACTCCTCTATCTCTTTATTATCCTCCTTATCCTTAGACACTAATAGAGCCAAAGGTAGTTAATTATTCTAAGAGAGATAGTTAGCGTATATATATAAAGTAAGCAACTCGTAGGATACGTACAACGGAACGGTAGGAGTTAACTATATACTCTTATCACGGGAAGACCCTATGTACACGAGGATCAAGGTAGTAGATAAGACTAAGTCAACTAAGGTACAAAGTGGGAGGAGGGATAAGGCCTGTTATATAGTCTCGTAGTCTATATACTATCTAACGGGCTCCGCTTGTATATAGTTCCTAGTCCCAACTATCTTAAGGGCGCCAGCCCCTAACAACTCTATAGAAGCTCGTAGGCTACTTACTTCCTTAAGTATTATAATACCGACGTAGAGTATACTCTTAGGCTTCGAAGTACTACCGAAGTACTCGGCCTTCTACTTAGTAGCTCGTATCTACTTATTAGCGTTAGCGAGGTATAGGGTAAGCTCCGCTAGAATATTTTAGTCTCCTAGCTCCAAAAACTTAGCTTGGATTTAATTAATAGGCTAAATATTTTTAGCGGGAATCTATAAGCGTTTAGTATACGTAACTATTACGTAGAACTATCGAGTACTTACGTCGTTATAGAGCTTACGTATATAGGAGTAGTAAGAGTACTTTTTAGTATTACTCTTATTATAATTTATATATAGCGCCTCGCTACTTTTAAGTAGGTACTAAGTATAGCGTATATAGTAGTACTAGCTAAGGATATCTAGGGCTCTTAGGTGTTAGGGGCTGGCGCCCTTAAGATAGTTAGGACTAGGAACTATATACAAGCGGAGCCCGTTGGATAGCGTACGGACTACGAGACTATATAATAGGCCTTATCCCTCCTTCTACTTTATACCTTAGTTGACTTAGTTTTATTTACTACCTTGATCCTCGTATATATAGGGTCTTCCCGTAATATTAAGTCAACTCTTTTTTCTCTCTACTTACGAAGCAACTCTCCCCGCCATAGACGACTAGGAGACCGACGGCTTTCTACTACTTCGTATAGCCTCCAGCGCGAGGCAGGACGGTAGTAGTACTCTAGTATAACTATTACCTACCTAATACGCCTCTACTATCTAATAGCTGCTCGCCGCCTAGAGGCTTATAGACTCTAAGCTAAACGTAGTAGAGGAAGTATTTAGTAACTAGAGAAGCTAGGACGAGAAGCTAATAGAGCTAGTCGCGGCTCTATAGGCGTTCTCCTCCCGAGAAGCTACGGTATCCGTATATAATTATTTGGATACTATAGGCCCTCGCGAGTAGAAGCCCCTATTATAGGACGGTACGGTAGCTATATTTCGCGACTTTCTTATCCGCCTCGAGAGCTCGTACGCGGTATATTCTAGCCTAAAACTACCGCTCTCCGCCCCTTACTACTAGGATTATATCAACGACTGTCTCCCTTATAATAAGCGGGCTAGGCTAAGGAACTTCTAGCTAGCCGGGGGTATCTCCGGCAACCGGGATCCTAAGGAGTTCTTTACGGTCCTCGAGACAACCTTCGCGGACTCTATAGAAAAAACGAAGGCCCTAGAGAACCTTACTAGGCTAAGGTACTAGGATAGCTAACTATAGTACGAATACTAGTTGGTTTTCGACGAACTCCTTCACGCTTCGGACGGTAGCTATTAGGACGACGCCGTTAAGATTATATACCTTAAAAAGACGTTCTCTAACCAAGTCGCTATAAGTACGGTTCCTATATAGTATATACCGTAGTACGCCGGTTTCTATACGGAGGTCAGCCGTATTATAGCCAACTACGAGAATACCTCCTAGTTCGCGACGAAGAATCGGACATAGCTCTCTAAGCCAAAGTCGTTAGAACCTAGTACTATTAGCTCGTACGCCGGCCCTAGGGGGCTATTATACCTACGCCCTAGTACGGTATCCTAGGCGGAGCCTATAGATACTATTATAACCGCGACCCGCGTATAATCGAGCGGATAGCGCCCCGTAGTAGGCTCGTTACGACGCCGTACGGCCCCTAGAGGCTCAAAGCCCCCAACTTAGGCGAAGTAGGTTATTAAAGCCGAGCTCGACTCGAGGCGAGAGCGCGGTCTCTATTTCTATTATAGAGGTAGCGGATACTAGTCGAATGACTATATATACCGCGCCGTATAGAACCCCGTAAAATCCTCCGGGCGCGTTAATATAGCGGCCCTTCTATCTACTCCAGACACCCCCCTAATATTAGAGGACTCCGATCCGGACGAGTCGGAAAAAGCGTAGCTCCCTATTATAGATAGGATAAGGGAGCAGAAGGGGCACTAAGACGAGGCTAGCGTTTATACCGGGTAAGAATAGACGGAAGGAGTATATTTATAGACGTTTACCTAAATAATAATACTCTCTCCCCCGTATTTACCCTTATTAACGAAGGCTACGAGTACTACGCTACGATTAGTAACAACCTAACTAGGAGGCTCGGCCTCCGTCTAGTTGACGACGCTTTACGACGAATACGTAGGGCTATAAAAACCATGACGGATACTAGGATACGAGGAGTAGTCGGTTTCCGTATAGATATAGGCGGATTCCGCTAGATAGTATACGTATACGTCGTACCAAATCTCGCCTATAACCTGATCCTAGGCAACCTATAGAAGGCCTATAATATAATCCGGATAGTACCTAATTAGGGTCGGCTTTAGCACGGCCGTAGTCTATAATAGATTGCGGAGCGCTATTACTATAGAGAATACCGGTCCGTAGGAATATCTGCGGTATCTATAGCGAACGATACGTTGTCTATAAGGCTACTACCCGATATATTAACCCTCCCCCCTCCCTAGCCGAAATATCGCGCTAACCCTAACACGCGAGAGTATAAGCGGCCTTTTACTACGGAGGCCGCCCTAGAGCGGTTGGAGGACGAGGTAGAAGCGACGGACCTAGCGTCGGTAGCCTTAGTAGTACTTGTACCTCAACTAGGATATCCCGCTAACTCTAACACGCGCGAGTATAAGCGGCCTTTTACTACGGAGGCCGCCCTAGAGCGATTGGAGGCTAAGGTAGAAGCGACGGATATAGCGTCGGTAGCCTTAGCTATACTTATACCTTAACTAGGATATACCGCTAACTCTAATACGCGCGAGTACAAGCGGCCTTTTACTACGGAGGCTGCCCTAGAGCGATCGGAGGCTAAGGTAGAAGCGACGGATATAGCGTCGGTAGCCTTAGCGGTACTTATACCTCAACTAGGACATCCCGCTAACTCTAATACGCGCGAGTATAAGCGGCCTTTTACTACGGGGGCCGCGTCCTAGAAGACGGGTTCCGACCGTACCGAAACAGTAGCCCCTTAGCCGAGACGCCTACCTAAGTCTAATACTAGCGACTCCGGATAGGCTAAGTCTAATAATAACGAATACAAGCGGCCTTTTACTAGGGAGGCCGCGTCCCGGGGGACGGATTCCGCCTATTACGTTACGGTAGCCACTTTCTCCCCGGGTACGGGTATACGGATTACTACGGTGAATATAGAGGATATCTTTAAGGTATTAGAGGATAAGCCCGCTACTACTACGGCCTAGCTTAAGAAGTAGTTGCCCCCCAAGGTTTATAATCTTATACCGCTATTTTCTAGTCGGGAGACCGAAAAGCTAGCCCCGTTTCGCTACGACGTAGATTATAAGATAGAACTCCGATAGAAAGTAGACGACTCCCTTAAAGTATTACCCTAGGGCCCCCTTTACGGTATATCTAAGAAGGAGTTACTAGTACTCCGTAAGATACTTAACGACCTACTAGCGAAGGGCTTTATCCGGCCTTCGACCTCTACTAGAGGGTCTCCGGTACTTTTCGTGCGGAAGGCGTTAGGCGGCCTTCGATTCTACTATAACTACCGGGCCCTAAACGCCGTTACTAAGGCCGACCGATACCCCCTCCCCTTAATCTTAGAGACCCTTCGAAACTTGACGGGGGCTACTTAGTTAACTAAGGTAGACGTAGTATCCGCTTTTTAGAAGCTACGTGTAGCTAAGGGGTACGAATATAAGATAGCCTTCCGGACGAGGTACGGGCTATTCGAATAGCTAGTAACCCCGTTCGGTCTAGCCGGGGCTCCGGCTAGTTTCTAACGGTATATCAATATAGTACTACGGGAGTATCTAGACGACTTCTACTCCGTATATATAGATAATATCCTAATATACTCCTTAGGTTCTCGCGAAGACTACTTCCGTAAGGTTCGCGCCGTTCTCTATAAGCTCTTAGACGCAGGCCTGTACCTTAATCTAGCTAAATCCGAATTCGTAAGAAAACGTATTAAGTACCTAGGCTTTATAGTATATAGCGACTACTAGGAGACTACTAGAAGATACTTACTCTATATACGATAGTTATTAAATTCCTTCTCTCTATCTAGGATTATCTCCCTTGCTAGCCTAGTAGCTACTATTACTCGCGGTATAGGACCGCGCGCTATATCTAACTCTTCTAGTATAGAATCTATAGACCTCTCCTCTCTCCGTTATAGTCGCGATGGCACTACGAGGCGACGCTAGATAGGGGTACGGTATATATAGTTACGATCGTAGAGTTCCTTTAGGTAGCCCTAGTATATTTCCTACTAGTCAAATAAGTCTTCTTCTAAGGGGGACCATTCCGGACGTAACTAGGTATCGTATTTGTAACGAGGGTTGAGGAGTATTACTATACTAAATAGCCTTCCCGCCTATATATTACTAGTTGTACTATAGTAGACCTTAAGCTTATCCCTTACTTTACTATATACCTTATTAATCTCCCTTTTCTAGTTACGCTACTTATTACGAAGCATCTCCTCCACGGTTTCGAGGTATATTAAGAGGCGATTGTAGAGATCGAAGACGAGGTAGAGAGTAGGAGTACGAGTTATACTAACCTACTATATAAATACGGCGAAAGGACGGAGAATAGCGATAAGGTATCTAACTTAGCCCTATTCGTCCTCGCTAAGGGAAAGATACGTATAATCCTACTTCGTATATATTTTGCTTAGCTCCTTTAGCGTTATAAGCCTTATAAGTATTTAGAAGGTGGAGTCCTATCTCGTCTTAATATCTTAAATTGCGCGAAGAGTCCGTATAGGCTCTAGGGTAGGATAGAGCCCTCGGTACTAAGTTAATTAGATAGCCTAAAACGCACGCTATCGTGCCTCGCTCGAGTTGATAAAGATTATAATCTAACGCGCCTTAGTAATAGTATATAGTAGCTAGGGGTCGGAAGTTAGTAATAGCCGTACGTAAGACTACTAGGAGACTACTAAGGGACTTCTAGAATAGACTTATACCTCGCTCGGTATTAGCTAGGATCTCTCTCCTTACTAAGGCTATAGCCGCCTTCTCCTTATCTTCCTTCTAGTTCTTGATCAACTCCTCCTTCTTTGGTCGAATCTTAATATCGGTAAGAAGACTATTATAACTAAGTTATATAATATACGTAAGGTAGGGGTATAGAGTAATCTCGTTATCGATACTAGTCTATTCGTATAGTCTCTCGATATATAGGTTAACGGATTATACTATTATTTTGTTATTCGACGCGTTATCCGTAGTAAAAGCTATAACCCTCTCGAAGATATTAAAGTGGTTTAGTCGTAAAACGACGATCTTCGCAAGGTTAGTACTAGTATAAGCGCCTTAATAGGGCTCAAATCCGATCAATACTTCCTATATTTCCTAATTACCTACCTAGTAGCCTTTGATTACGAGGTATCTATCTCTCCGCGGTATAGACTATCCGTTAAGGACGATAGAGACTTTCTAAGGTACTAGAGGGAGACGTTCACGGATAGACTCCTCTAACTTAATACGTAAGTCGAGGACCCTATTAGTAATAGTAGAGGACGAGGGAAGTTTGAACTCTTTACCTAAGTAGTATAGAAGGCGTAAGAACTCTAAATTATTAATAATAGTTAAAGACTACTTGTTTGAGACGATTGTTCGGATTAGTTATTTATCGAAGTTAGCGGGATAGGGTAGGAGATTACTACCGAAAGCGCGTTCTTCTCTTACTCGTTTTTTCTAAGGTTTCTATTAGCAAGGCCTTAGAGTTTCCTAGTAGTTTCCTAGTAGTCTTACCCCCGCTAGAAACCCTTCCTCGACTGTTGGCTATACCAACCCCTTTCGCGAAGCGGCTGCTTTATAACTTTCCGTCCGTATATAGATACTTATTATAGATATTCCGTCCTTCTAAGTATATTTTAGATCGACACCGTATCTTTGATAGATAATTCTCGGATAACCTAATCTACGATAAGTACCTTAATCGAAGTACTACTAATTTACGGCTCTTCTTTCAGTCTTAAAGCGGGGAATCTCTAGTTTCTCTAGACGTATTTATCCCCGGTACTAGGTTATAGTAGACTACTAGGTCATAAATTATTCGGTATTAGATCGAGTCTATTAGTAAATATTTCGGTCTTTACCTATAATTGATAGTTGGTCCGAGGCTAGAGGAACGATAGGAGAGGAGGACGAGGAAGCTATCTTAAGTAGGAGTAATAGTTAAGTCTTTCGCGTATATAGGTCGAGAGGTCTATAGGTAGTAAAGGAATTGTATTTTCTAAGTATACCGGCTATATGCGTTTTTATATATATAGAGGCAAATATACTAGACTAAGTTTATTAATAGGGACAAGGATCTTCGTATATAGATAAAAGGGAGGAGTAATACAACAACAAGTAACTAGTATTGAAATAAATATTCTCTAGTATAATAGATCGTTTTATATATACTTGATTGATATAAACTATAGTAGAGATAAAAAGTTATTATTATTATCAAGTTAATTATAGATTGAGATTACTAGTAGTCTTCTAGTAGTCTCCTAGTAATGGTTGTAGTAAAAAATAATATTAAAAAAGTAGAGGACGTATCCCCCGGATAAGCTCGTAGCTAGCTAAGATATTAAACCTTACTACCAGGTCCAGGGAGGGGCCTAACCCTATATTAGGATAACCTTAGGTATACGTATCTATACGAGTCTCCCCCCTACTAGTAAATACCCATAATACTAGTTAAGTGTAGGGGTAGCTGAGTATAAAGCGGTATAGAGAGCTACTTAAACTAATAGACTATCCGGGCGGGTTAGAATTTTTTTGGTAATATTTAACTATAGTTTAACGAGTAGTCCGCCAACGGTCCTTATATAAAGACGAAGGCATTTGACCTATAAAAGAGGGATATTAGCTATATTATCGGAGCTATATTAGAAGCGGCTACCGCTAGGGCTCACGATAGCCTATCCGTTCCCGTAGAATTCGTCGCTTTCGGAGCTACCTTCTTTTAGAAAATAGACGATATATAAGCCAAGGTCTCGAGAAAGACAGACGAGAACAATAGTATAGTACTAAAAAGATTAGGGTATTAGTAATAAGTTTACTATCGTGCAACGAGTAGTCCGCCAACGGTCCTTATCTAAAGACGAAGGTATTGGTAATAAGTTTACTATCGTTTAATAAGTAGTCCGCCAACGGTCCTTATATAAAGACGAAGGTATTAGTAATAAGTTTGCTATCGTTTAACGAGTAGTCCGCCAAGGGTCCTTATATAAAGACGAAGGTATTAGTAATAAGTTTACTATCGTTTAACGAGTAGTCCGCCAACGGTCCTTATACAAAGACGAAGGTATTAGTAACAAGTTTACTATCGTTTAACGAGTAGTCCGCCAACGGTCCTTATATAAAGACGAAGGTATTAGTAACAAGTTTACTATCGTTCAACGAGTAGTCCGCCAAGGGTCCTTATACAAAGATAAAGGTATTAGTAATAAGTTTACTATCGTTTAACGAGTAGTCCGCCAACGGTCCTTATATAAAGACGAAGGTATTAGTAATAAGTTTGCTATCGTTTAACGAGTAGTCCGCCAAGGGTCCTTATATAAAGACGAAGGTATTAGTAATAAGTTTGCTATCGTTTAACGAGTAGTCCGCCAAGGGTCCTTATACAAAGACGAAGGTATTAGTAACAAGTTTACTATCGTTTAACGAGTAGTCCGCCAACAACCTAGACGAAGCGCATGGTCCTCGTATAAAGATAAAGGTATTACGAGTAGTCCGCTACTAACCTAGACGAAGTCTACGGGCCTTATACAAAGACAAAGGTATTACGAGTAGCCTACTAATAATCTAGACGAAGCCTACGGGCCTTATATAAAGACAAAGGTATTACGAGTAGCCCGCTAACAACCTAGACGAAGCGTACGGTCCTTATATAAAGACGAAGGTATTAGTAACAAGTTTACTATCGTTTAACGAGTAGTCCGCTAATAACCTAGACGAAGCGTACGGTCCTCGTATAAAGACAAAGGTATTACGAGTAGTCCGCTAATAACCTAGACGAAGCGTACGGTCCTTATATAAAGACGAAGGTATTGGTAATAAGTTTACTATCGTTCAACGGGTAGTCCGGTAATAACCTAGAGGAAAAGTTTACTATCGTTCAACGGGTAGTCCGCTAACAACCCAGACGAAGCGCCGATCGAGGAGGTAGAGACGGAGATAGTAGACATAACTATAAATCGTAATTATAAGGTAAGTAAGGCTTAGGAGCAGATAGAGACGTTGTAGCGGTATTCGAAGATACTAGGGAATCGCTAGGGCGAGGAACGATAAGAAATAACGATAATAATAATGATAATAAGCTTAAATAAAGGGGATAATTAAAGAATAGGGAACAAATAGTTGATACGAATACGTTGGGAGAGGTAGACTTCTACATTTGTATTTAATAAGATTACTAGTAGTCTTCTAGTAGTCTTCTAGTCGTCAAAAGGGAATATTAGTATAGGATATTAATTTCACACGATATAACTATGATAGATACCTACCGATAGTAGATAAGAACTTTTAATACAACTTTATCTAGCTTTATAGAGGTAAATATACTAGACTAAGTTTGTCAATAGGGACAAGGATCTTCGTATATAGATAAAAGGGAGAAGCAATATAACAACAAGTAACTAGTATTAAAATAAATATTCTCTAGTATAATAGATCGTTTTATATATACTTAATTAATATATAGATATAGTTTAAAATAATTCTATTGCTAGATGGATACTCTATGTTCATTTTAGTTAGAATAGAATAAATTTATTGAATATTTAAACGAAAATATAAACTTGAAAATAGATTCAACTAAAATATATAATAATATATTATTAATATAATAAAACTATAGTAGAGACAAAAAGTTATCGTTATTATAAATTTAATTATAGAATGAGATTACTAGTAGTCTTCTAGTAGTCTTCTAGTCGTTAAAAGGGAATACTAGTATAGGATATATTGATTTTATACGATAAAACTACAATAGATATCTACCGATAGTAGATAAGAACTTTCAATATAACTTTATCTAGAACTCTAACCATTGACTCTTAATAGACATCTACCGATAGTAGATAAGAACTTTCAATATAACTTTATCTAGAACTCTAACTATTGACTCTTATTTTATTTAGAACTCCTACTATTAACTTTCATTTATAGTTAATTATTTATCGCCTCGAATCCTCCTTGCCAACTATATATCCTTATTCTAGATAGTTACTCGGCGTGCGTAAATTGCACACAGATTGGTATCTATTACTAGTTAGCTACTATAAAGAATTAGAAGAATATAATAATTACCTTTAAATAAGCTGATAAGATAGTATTTAGCTACTTCCTAGATAGCTTGGAGTATAAGCCTCTAGAATCTAAGGTCTTCTTTAATATCCTAAGTAACCTCACGAATGAGTCTGTAGAGTAGTATTAGGGGGAGAAGGAGGTTAGTAGTTTTCTAGTAGCGACAGATCTCTTATAGAGCCTTGACTATACATATATTAGACTACTAGGAAACTACTAGGAATACGCAAATAGAATACGTAAGTAAAGTTAAATATACCTCCTAGCTTATAGCGATATGGCTTCCTCGTTACGCTAGTTACTACGTTTTTAGCGTTCGTCCTCGTAGTCTTCGAAATCCTCGTACCCTTAACCTTATTAGTAACTGACTTTCCTAGTACTTTTGATTTTGCTAGTACTTTTCGCGTAGTTGCTAGTACTTTTCGCGCTATTACTAGTATAGAATACGAAATCAGATTACCATTTGTATCTAATTTGGGTATACCCTTACCCGTAGTCGTTTTGCGCAGAGCCGATTTTAGAGGCGATTTAGCTAGAGGCGGATCTATATTAGCCGGAGACGAATTATTCTCGTTTACTATATTATATAGTTAGCAATACTAGTAGTCTACTAGTAGTCTAAGAGCTTACCTAAGGCGCTATTAATATTAGGCGACGAGGATTCTAGCGATCTACTAAAAATACTATTACGGTATATCGGTATCTACTTCTTATTCTACTACCGCGGATTACGCTACTACTACGACTTGGCCTAGCTAAATTCCTCTTTCGAGTCTTTTTCGGCTATTAACGTCCGGTCACGATACTATCTAATCCTAGCTTTTTGGCTATAGCTAGATCCTCGCTATAAGGTCGGTAGAAATTCGCTATTCCTTAACTAGTAAGTTTTTAATATATACCGGGTATCTCCGTATCTATTAGGGGTATATATAGATCTTCTTCTTCGTTATTACTTAGAATCGGATCTAGATACTCAACTATAGATTCAGGTAGATGATTTTCTACTAGTCTAAGAGCTGGAAGATCTTTGTCTATTTACGATTAAAGATTTTCTATATAGCTAAGATTTTCTACTAATTCTCGCGTAGCCGAAATACTAAGAGCTGGAAAATCTTTATCTATTTACGATTAAAGATTTTCTATATAGTTAAGATTTTCTGCTAATTCTCGCGCAGCCGAAATTTTATCTTTAGTTAAAACACGTTCTACTCTTTTAGAAACTATTATTAGTACTTCTAGTACTATAGAACCTGAATTTATTAGTAGCGTTACTAGTGAAATATTAGGTCGATCTATAATTCCTAGATTGCCGGCCGAAGTTTCATGTTCTTTTAGGGGACGTAGCTCTTTAGCGGTCTAGACTTTATTAAGTTCTTTTTTCGCCGTAGCCCTAGTAGACTATATTATATAGTTAGCGATACTAGTAGTTTACTAGTAGTTTAAGAGCTTACTCGCGCTATCGTTAAGATAGTTTTTAGGATAATTAATTAATTAATTAGTAGTTCTTAAGAAATTTTATAACTAGTATAGGTAATAAAGTAAGGATAGCGTAGGGTAAGTAGGGCGGGTAAGCGGGGCTAGCGGAGAAAGCTCGGGCGTTAGTAGTACTAGCGCGGAAATTTATCCGATATTGGTATAGATTTCGCCCTTTACTTCCTAGACTAATAAACCCTATATAGATCACCTACTTTTTCTATTAATCGTATATTTATATTATTTACCCGCGCAATTTAATCCTATATTTAATCTTAGACTACTAGTAAACTACTAGTATCCCCTACGTACCCCTATATTTATAATAGCGCTACCAAAACCAGATGAACTAAAGTCGTAAAATCCTTATATAGTTAAAGAGCTAAGTCGTTGCGTAAAGCTTTCGGGCTTTAATTTAACGAAGATAAAGAGTAAGCGTACGTAAAAAGAAGTAGAACGTATAGCGCGCAAAAAAATTATATAATTAAATAGCTTTGATTTACTCCCGAAAGATATATAAGAGTCTCAAATTGAAATTACTATTTAGGAAGTTATTAAAAAGCGGTAAGTTCCTAGTAATATCCTGGTAGTCGTATAAGCTAATTGCGTTTAGAATAAGTAAAGGTATATATCTATCCCTACTCGCACGTCTAATAAACGAAATATTTAACTTCAATATACTAGGTGAATTAGACGAGGAAATTCTTTTATAATCTAATTCTAAGATAGATGAATTCGAAGAGGAATATAAATCTTCGGATTATAGGTCCCTAGCCGAGAGTTCTAAGTATAATAAGAAGGAGAAGGAGAATCTACGCCGCTTTATAGTCGCGTTGATAGTTCGCTATACTAACTACTACCAAATACTTTTCGATAATATAAGGAGAGGCTGGTAGAATATTAGTAGATATCTTAACGAAAAGTTAAACGTACGCCTAGCGAACTATAATAGGCTAGATAAAATCTACAAATACCTTAAGGATTAGGAAGTAGAGGTTAGTTCTTACTTTTATTTCTTACTATTACTCCTCTTTTAACCTACGTAACCCTAGTAGTCTCCTAGTAGTCTCTAACACGTTATATAGGATCTAGATTGCACGGCCGACTAGCTATCCTTAATTTCGCCTCTACAATTTTTTAGTCGACCCAAGTTAGTATGGATACGGAATCGACTTGCTATTTCTGAGGTATTTATAATATAGAATACGGAACTACCTAGTCCTACTAGCTAGTAGAAGGTATATCTAGATACTAAGTAAGAAATAAGGAGAGATTTACCCGACGAATCTCTAGTAAAAGATGCCTAGGACCTGATATTTGGGAATAAATATCACGTACGAGAGAGATTTAGGAGGATCGTCGATTTTGACGATAAAAACTTAACGATAGTACTACTAGATAGGCAGCAAACAGATATAAATAGTAAACTATTTGATAAATTGGCGATACTAGGTAAAAGCGCTTAGGAATTGATAAGGAGTGTCGCTATCGATCTAGTTAATATTAAAGGAGATAACGTAGATAATATAGAGGTTAATAAGGAAGATAGATATAATAG
>QWZN01000267.1:0-27259 GCA_003693225.1 Venturia aucupariae | reverse complement strand
GAAGAATATTAGAAGAATATTAGAAGAATATTAGAAGAATATTAGAAGAATATTAGAAGAATATTAGAAGAATATTAGAAGAATATAAGAGTATAGAGGAATATCTAGAAATCTAGGGGATATAATAATAGGATCTTATACTTACTATAGTAAAGTTATAGGTTCTTGATTTCTATTAACGAATATTCTCTAATACGCGGAAGCGGAGGTCCTTGAAATCTTAGAAGTCTTCTATAACGTAGTTACCTACTATACTAATAATTACCTCGTCGAGGTTAATATTAATATAGACTAATATTATATTCTATCGAATAGCTCTATTAATCTAACGGCTAAGAATATTAAGATCTTACTAGAAAAGAGATTTAGAAATATCCTATCTCTTCTTCTTCTTTATAGGTCGTTCTATTTTCTTACTATTATATAATACCCATTGGAGAGCAATATACTTAGTAGTCGTAATTAAAGTATTAGAAGGAGTTAGGATATTAGAAGAAGTTAGGATATTAAGCGGACTATTTATATTTCTAGACTTAGATTAATAAGATTAACGTCTAGATTTAGATAATTCTCTAGGAGTAGTATTCTATTGCGCTTATCTTAAGCTTCCTATATAAGAAGGATTCTTATTACGATATTAATACCAAGTATCTATAGCTCGAGTTAGGCTATCTAGCTATATTGCTCGTCTTTAGAAAGAAGGTATTTCAACCTTATTATTATCTTCTTTATACCTTAAAGGACAAGATACTAGTCGAGGAACTTAGCTATAGAAAGTAGGCTTTGTCTAAGTAAATATTAGTTTATAATATTAATATTTCTAAAAATTCCTTTTACCTAATAGGACTATAGTATATTTCCTAGTCTATTGTCTATATAATTAAGTAAAGCCGGGTTAATTAGGATTTGATCTAATTAATAATTAGAATAAAGTAATTGAAAGTAAAGGGATAGTTAGATATACTATATCTATTAGTCTCGTATTAGTATCTCTTAGAAGAGCGCGTATAGATATTACTATTAGTATAGCTCGACCTCTTCCTCTAGTTAATACTAGCTAGGAGAATTACTCTATTAATAGATAAGAGATAGTCGATCGTAGAATACTACTTTCTTATCTATCTCTACGTCTAGCTCTAGTCGAAGTCTATAGTTATTTTAAACTTATTAGGGTTTTAGTCCTAATTCTTTCCCTAGTAGTAGGTACGTTATAAGCTATAGGTTTACGGGGGTTCTTCTTTCTACTAGTAACTAGCTATTCGCGCTCCCGGTTATCTTAATCTACTATATTATTTAATGCTATTAGTAAATAGTATTAAGTACTAAAGTTATATCGCGGTCTTAAGTCCGAATTTTTATAAGGCGCGTATCGTAGCGTAAAATAATATTAATATTACTAAGCTAACTAATTATAGCTTATACTTAGATACGGCTTTTAGTTTATTATCCTTTTTGGGAAGTTATATTAGCAAAACTATAACAAAATTCGAATACTATAACCGGACTATAACTATAAAATTTAACTATAATAAAGGAGCTTCTATCTTAGAAAGCTATAAAAATACTAGTTTCGATAAAAAACGTTATAAATTATGGTCATATCTTGAGAATAAAGCTATTCCAAATTTATTCATAGTTGCACAACAATCTCGAAGCTATAACTACTTGAAATACGCTTTCGCCCTTTCTTAGCGGACCGGTAAGGCAGTTTCGCGAAAAGATCACACTAGGATGACAACAGCTTCGTGCATGAGGCTAGAAGTTTGAGAAAATCTCCAGCGACACGATCATCGTCACAGCACAAGCAATGTTTCACATGAACTTGATCAATGACAGTGGGGAAAAGAAAGTTATCAGCCGAAGTATCCAATTTTGGGCAAATCTCAATCTTGTGGACGAACAAAATGAACGAAGCTTTAAAGATTTACTTCCAAGGAAGACGGTCAAGAAGGAGTGTAAACGGGAGAATACAAGAAAAGTACAGACTCACCTTGAGGAAGTTCTGTACGTAGCCTGAGGATGGCTTTGAATAGTAGGTTCTTGACTGCCAATATTCTTTCGATCAATCAGCGATGTTCAGGAATCGAACTTGTTGCAATGATACTGAGATTTACCTTCCCTTTCTCACGTTCGATCTGAGAAATTTGTTGATCGACTCAAATTTCAACAGGTCTTCCAAATAACATGGTCGTTTCCTTGCATCGGTACACTTCAAGCATTAGTCAAAAAAGACTACCACATTCTTTTGAATAAGTTAGTGACCGAACAACCGTGACATTTCGAACAACATCTTGCTAGATATCAAAACATAGCCCATCTAGGCCTAAGGCGGCACCATGGTAGTGACTGGTCTATCCCCGCTGCAAAACATTCCCATGGATCTGCTCCTTCTCTTCCTTGGTCTCGGCTCTTTTGGCACAGACTCTGCAGCCTTCGGTCTTGAGAAAGTAATTACAGCATTTCGGCTAGTTTTTGAACAGATCATCTGGTAGTGAGAGCAGATACCGTTCTTTTCGTCGCGACGGCACGGCCCCTCGCCTTTGTTCTTTTGCGGGCAGCCGTGCTAGGTTTCGTAGAGAGAAGACATCTCAGTAATGTGTGGTGGACGATTCAAAGGAAATACTTGTCCTCAGAATCCCCAGAGACGCTGCTAAACACAGTGTCAAGAAACAAGCTGCCGTCTTTCGATTGTGCCGTGTTCGAGGCACGAGCGAGATTGGAGGTGACCAACTATGCTAACAATCCGGCAGCTGTGATGGCAAATAAGATATGGGAATGGGCCCGTGATGGAATTGCAGGCTATGACGTGATAGATCTGGCCGAAGAAGTCGTATCGCGGTGAGAGGCTTGAAGAGAGGTGTCGCGAGGACAGTAGAGACGCTGACCTTTGATTGTATCGAAGTTTGATGTTTCGAAGTTTGACCTCGATTGGACGGATGGTTGGGTTTTATTAGTTGTTCTGTTCCGGCTCCGGCTCGGACTTCGGCCTCCGGAAATACCTCGGGAGTCGGGAAAAGTTGTCTCCACCATTCTCCATTCATTCATCTCCTCAGCTTCGTCGAACCTACAATCAAATCCCATTTGATATAGTAGAGTAAGGCAACGCAGCTCATCTATGACATGCTGAAAGATAGTTCAAGAGCGTTAGTTGTTGAGTCTCGAGGCGATCACCAGGACTTCTTCACCGCTGGTTTAGATGAAGAACGCAATATTAGGATAACATAGATGATAGACCCAAGGGAAGTGAGAATTGGTAAGGAGGTGATTGACAAGAGTGCTGATTGTACAGGTAGCAGAGCAACGAAGACATTTCTCGAGTTCTCTTAAGCAAATCGCTGACAATATTTCATAGAAGTGGTGTCCTATATCATCCTCCGTCCTCAGCATAATTATCTCGTTTCCCTTCAGAATATTTTGTCCGATTCCGACGTCGTACTGCCTAGCTCTTCCAGTGATGACAATTGTTGGCTGGATGCTGTGAGGGACATTGCTCATCAAATCTCGACACCATTCTCCTGCCACTTACTCCCACTCAACATCAATTTCTAGCTGCAGATCCTCCTGCTGTCGCTTGACATCATCTAATTGCTGTTTCACTAGATCTCGGCTACCTACAACCTTTTTCATCTTGCTCTCGGCTCGGACCAAACCTTCACAACATTGGTCGAAGGCCCTTTGAGCTTGGTCCAAAGTGTCTTCAGCTTTTGTCGATGCCTCATCAGCTTTCAGCCACTCGTCCCGGCACTTTAAAAGGATTTTCTCGCGCCTCGACAAGCGCCCTGTGTATCTTGCATGTCGCTCCTTGAGCTCTTTCTTCTTCTCCTCTTGCTCCTCGGTCATTTCTGGAACTGAAGAATCAGAATCCTCCATCTCGACATCCGGCGTCAGAACATGCTCATCGCCGATCGGAGTTGACTCATCCCCAGTTCCTCGATGGTCGGGCGACGAGGGTGTTGATAAATGGACTCGAGTGTCACCCACATCGACCACCATATGGCGTGTCTTTTTCCTTGTCCTAGTCCTGCTTTCCGTAACGGAAGGAGTTTCTGTCTTGATTATTCTACTCCGCCGGGCTTTGGTTCGATTTTGACCATTCTGAGCTCGATTTCGATGACCCTTACTTGACTTCTTACGAGATGTTCTTAATAGTTGCTGATACGGTTGCAATCGTCTCCCCTCGTAAAACCGCTTCCCTACCAGCATCAACCCAAGTGCAGCCAAAGTCAACTTAGGATTCTGTCCAACCATGCTCGCCATGTCCGTGACACTACGTGCGGCGTATTTGGCTGTTCCCTTCACTATCTTGAACGCATGATTTCTCGAAAAAATGGGGCTTGGGACGTGGATGGAATTTGGTGATACAGTTGCTGCTGCTGGGGCAATGTGTGATTTTGCAGTGTTGCTGCTTGTCCTGCTTGGCCCGCTCATTGGCATAAGCGAATTGTTGTAGATTCCCCTGACCTCCGTCATCCCTCGTGTCATCTTCCCTCTCACCCCTCCATGGGTTTGCTCTGTTGTCATTGCGGCTTGTTGGGAAGAGCTTGGCGCAGGAGAAATCAAAATGAATTGGAGATATTTAAGAAGCAAGTTGAAGAATGAGGCAGACTGAGACTTGGAGAGAATCCCGATTGCCTTAAGTCGACTTGCTAATCTTAAAATCGACTTTGTTGTTTTCGGTTTCAAAGGATGTACCAGATCTATGTACAAAGAAGTTGTGACTTCTTTAGCAATTCTTTGCATCGGATCGAGACGGATCATGTCATCTAGTGGGGACAAAGAATTTACAAAAAAGTAGTCATCGCTTTTCCGCCGCGAACGGGTCAGTCAGTTGCGGTCATTCATGTACCATGCTTGGAGTTCTGAGCACGAGGCGCTAATTCGTGCTCATACTCAGCTGTAAGAAACCCTTCCCACAATCCGGGAAATCTACGTATAGTCGAGGCTGTCAAAATAATTGAAGATATTCAACCCAGTAATTTCAACTCCATCACTGTAGTCCTACTTTAAAAGATATGACGGTATCGTTCTCAGATGTTAGACTTCACGTATGAGAAAAGGGAGTTATCAATTTTTTTTATTCAGCAACATGCTCCCTCCAAGCTTTGGAATATTGTCCACCTTTAACATTGAACAACCTCTTTCTCCCAACAATCTAGCGGTCTTACTGCTCTCACCTGTGCCTCATTGCGGTAACAAATTTTTCCCTCCTGATTCTATTTCCCTCGTCAAGCCCTACGCATTATCTTTACAGCCGACAAAATCCTCTCCTCCCCCGCCGCCGAAATCGCACATCTGAATAACCTACCTGAAAATCACAGACGTAATTCTACAGCAAAGGCCTCAATCGTAAATTCACAGGACATATTGTTTTTCGATACAGTATAAAAACCGAGAAAGACACTTTGATCGCCTCGCTGCAGGCTTATATCGCGGAAATGGCAGGGTTGTTGCACTTGATGGAATTGGAGGTAACAATTAAAGGAATGAGAGTTGGGTACGCGGAGGAGGGCCACGACTTAAGAGTCAGGAGAAGAGATATGGAAGGGAATTGTGAGGAATTTTAATGGGCGTTCGGGAAGTTCCTCAAAAAGGAGAAGCAGGACAGGTTGAGGATTTTGTTCGAGAGTTTGGGCGAGAGAAACAAGAAGCTTGAAGAGAGGAAGGTCGGGAGGAAGCTGGGTAAAGAAGAGACGGATCATGAATATTAGCCCGGCAAGAAAAATATTTATTATAAGAAGGCTAAACCCTCTTCGGCGCAGCTGACACAGGCTGGGCTTAATACTAATAGAGAGTTCATTCCCCCAGCGGTATCAACAAAAGAAGATCTAGAGACTGAACAAGAGTTCTTTCCATCCCTCTAGGGCACAGGGGAAACCGAAGACGCTAGTGATTGCAGTGCTACTGAAGCATTACCGATCGAAATGACAGGTAAGGATGAGAGATTTAGCCGCTATTGCCTATCACGCTATAAGGGTTGCTGCGAACGCAAATGGCGCACCGAGCATAAAGGCGAATGTCCGACTGCGAAGAACGAGTTGCTAAGATGTCCAGAGCACTGAAGCTCTTGGTGAGCGTAGCAAGAGCCATTCAGGCCACCAGAGTAATGTCTAGAGAGGGGGTGGACGAGAAGAGGGGCATCTATCCAGTTCTGGTGTTGGGATGGCGTTCCGTGGTAGATGAGGTTCATATTATCGCTCGCCAGCGCAGCGCAGGAAATCGCTGGCGCAGCGGAGCGTAGGAAATCGCTCGCCATTCCGCCCTTTCGCCATTTCGCCATTCGGCTATTTCGCCAGCGCTGTATCGCTAATTCGCCAGCGCTATCTACAGCGCCACCTCGCCAGCGAGCGCTTGAGGCGGCGGAGGTGAAAGTGCTGGGTGGTACTAGAGCGGAGGTATAAACTGTGGAATTGCTAGGTGGTGCTCTTGTGCTATAGACAAGACGTCGCCCGGGATTGCCAGTGCTGGTCTAGAATGCCTGAGGCGTCAATATTGTAATCTCGCTTTCCAACCACCGAACAAAATCACAGACGACCAACAACATCTGCACGATCCGCTTCAAGACACCATCGACTTCTCCATCCATTCTCAACTAATGCATACTCCCTTCGTCAACATAACGAACCGACACGCAAGCGCATGATCTGCGCTGCAGCCATCGACGGATCATTCGGATCAAGGAGGAGCAGGAATGAAAAGCGACGGACGAAAGTCGGGAAAGCTCTGAGATGGACTTCCTAATACCTTCTGCCTCCCCATTACACTGAACATGGACCAAATATCGATGCGGATTGACCAGACGAATCGGAGGAAGTTGGTAATCCCGCACAGATTCGAGGCGTGGAAGAAAAGAAGCTGCAATAGGACCACGGCTGTGAAAGCTGTGCGAGATTAATCCATCCCGTGACACACCTGCCACAACAGCACCCCAACCAGATACCTACTCATAACTAGATCGAAGAGATGGTAGTGCAAACTTATTGGTCGAAGTCGCCGGAGCAGAAGGCATCATACTTTGACTTTTACGAATTGCCGAAGAAATTACGGAAAAGAGCCCGTCTTCCGCGAGCTGGTGCTTCATATCTGGGCCTCTTGGCACTGTCTTCCTATTGCGGCAATTGACGGGGTGCAGAAGCTGCCATTGTTGATAGGCGTCTATGGATGTCGCAAATTTAAAAGCTATTCAAAGAAGCAAGCGGCGCCGCTAACGACATAGACCCTGCACAAGTATAAGATTCGGCAGCTCTCTAGAACATTGCGTGTATCGCATGAAGTGAAGATAAGTATAATCCGACACCATGTTGGATCTTTCCGAGTGCCTCTAATTTTGGGAGAAAGATTCCGAGTCAACTATCAAGGTTGTGTAGATATATTGAGTAACCCCAAACACCCGGAAGAGGTCTTCAATTCGGAACTCCTTTACTCGAAGTATTCTACACGGCCTGCACCAGCGCGTCTTCTTTCTTTCTGGACACTTCTATCGACAAGCAACAATAACCCCTATGCTTCCGCGTTGCCAATTCAGCCCCGCCAAATGAACTAGCTCTGTCAAGTTGACTCTTCATCAAGCTAGATTCTACGGAACGTTGATTCGAAGAATTTCTTGGCTTGTCTGCCCGCGAAGCAATTTTTCGATGATCTTCCCACGCTTCGTCAGTTGAAATTCAGATGTATCAGGCAACACGATTTTGTCCGAATTGGCGATCAGGTGTAATTGTTGATATATCAGCTGACGAGAAGATTTGGAAGGCCGCTCAGCTGAAAATCAATGCCTATCGGCTTTACTTTCCTATTCTGCTATTCCAGACGATTTTAAAGAGAGGCTGCTATGTGGTTGACGACTGCTTCGCTGCTTCTCAGGCAGGGATACACGAAGCCCGAGATATGATCAGGGTTTTGTATAACTTGCTATGGCAGATTCAACTTCCATCGATGTAAGAAATGCGCTCGTCGGTGGTTGGGACATGGGCTGCGATGACTTCGACCCATTCTTCTCGAATTCTTTTGAAGTTCTGCTCCAATCCGCCCAATGGGTATATGGAAAACGGCCCCTCTTCCCTGCTCGAATCGAACTCATTGACAAGCCGCGGTCTGGTACCCTGACTTGTTGGAGCTTCAGCACTGCCCAGCGGTCACAGAAAGACGATGATCCAACCAGTTTCCGCCAGCAAACGGGAAGTTAAGATCGTCTGCTATTTCCCTTGTGCTCTGGCAAGAGAAGTAAAATCGACTTGACAAGCAAGAACAATGCAGACTCATATAGGCTCCAAAGTAAACAGATTCTGGCCCATCTTGCAATAAGGCTACAAGCCCAAGTTGCCTCTCTTCTGACCTCAGTTTATTCAGGCCCAACATACATCGGCGGCTTCTGACGAGGCAGTGCAGCCTTTTCTGTGCTTGACGTAAGAGTTGACTGAAGATGCACACAAAGTAATTCAAGCAGAAATACTACAGCTTGACTTAGTATTTCTCTCATGCCATCGATCAGCCAGCGCAAGTTGTTGACCTTAGAGAACGTCAATTCGTGAGCTCAGGGGTGGAAAAAGGTAAAAATCCTGCGCCTGTAGTTGAAATGACCTAACGTTCTACTCATCGTCGAATTCAACACATGAGCATATCATTTTCTCACTTCTCATTCTTGCTGAGGAGCTCCGTCCACGCAAATTCCTCGCACAACATCAGTGGCCCAACACCTTTTTCAACATGTCCATCGAATCTCTTGAGCGCTGGAATTCCCCCTTGTTTCTACGTAGATATATCATCTATCACAAACCTAGATCTAGAACTCATGATCGGAAACAATCAGTACTGATACCACAACATGAGCAGTCCCACCAAGCTCCTTACAATATTTTCACCACCGCGAACACCAACTCGCCGCGTTCTACAGGACATAGGGAACATCAGCACTCCACCTTCTCCTCGACGCCGAATCTTCCAAGACAAGGAAAATTATGGCAGCCCACCGCCTTCTCCTCGCAGGGCTCAAATTGCCAAGATTGAGCGGGAATTGCACCACGCGTTGCAGGAAAGCGTAAAGAAAGACGAACACATCGATTGGTTGGAAGTTCAATATAGCAACCTTGAAAACGAACACAATTCCCTAGAAGAGCACAGTCGCTTCCTCTCTCCGGAAAAGCTTGACCGGGCTCTTCATGACAATGCTCGGCTGAATACCTATATCGCTCATTTAGAACAAGTAACCAGCAAAAACGTGGATCAGCAGTCGAAACTAGAAACAGAATCAGTACAACGTCGAAACGAGATCAGCCAACTCCGTCGAGAATTGAAAGATTATTCTCGTCATCTGGAAACGATGGAAAGTGAGAAAGAAGAATCAGTCAAGGAGATAGGGCGACTTAAGGCCAAGCTTGAAGTCTTAGAGGTAAGGATTGCCAGCCTGCTCGAACAACAGGCTCATGATCAACAAAAACGAGATAGGCTTCATATAGTCGTCCAGGACGCATCCCTTGTCTTCAAAGAGAAGGACAAGAGACATGATCAAGACAAAGACGAGATTGAGAAGCTTAAGAATGAGAACGCCTTCCTTGGGACGCGTGTCACTGTAGAACAGGCACAGGCTGCGGATAATACCGATCTTGATAAGAAGCTCGAAATAATGACCAAGAACATGGATAGTCTCCACTCAATGCTCTGTAGTGCCCGCAATGATGCAGCGAACGAGAAAAGAAAGAACACTGAGCTCGTGTGGAAGCTAAAGAGTGCTCTGGACAGATGCAGGGCGCTTCAGGGGGGGCTTGATGCAGTTGAGACCAGGCTGAAAGAGGCCCGGGAGATGCAGCAACAGGGTGCTGGGCTGTGTATGATGATGAGGAACAATCCTGATTACAATTACAAGGTTGTAGCTGGAGACCATCATGAGGTTGAGCATCCAACTCCCTTTTCTCCTGGGCTGGCATCACCACCTGCTGTTGGGTCAATACAGTCATGGGTAGGTTCAAGCAATCTCCTGGCCTACATCTCTCGTTTTCTGCCCAGATTTACGATTGAGAAAATGCGCGATGTGGACAGCAAGACTTTGATGGTTGACACGAGTACTCGGGAGGACGACGAGTTCGAAGACATAATGGATTACGAGTCCAGCGAGGCTGAGGCAGAGACCGAGACGGAGACCGAAAAGCCGCGACAAGGACTGGACAAGAACCACGCTTGGAATTTCAATCCTCGCCTTCCTCCGAGCGAGAGCGGAGATGGGCAATTCCAGCAGTCGAGAGTACACACCAAAGAGAAAGGGTATGAGGAGGGGATTTCTCGATCCTTGGATCATAGTGGAGGAGAGAAAGAGGACAAGTTTCGTGGTTTTCTGCATGAGCACTTTTGACTCTTTCTTGAGCAGGTCTCGGTTGAACAATAGAGAAAGCTTACTTGTGGCCGTGTAGAAGTAGAAAATCACCATGGCCGGATACTGTTTCCTCCCTCCGTCTCTCAAAGAATCTCGATTTTCTCGGTTTGCCTGTCCATTCTCAACGTGGCATCTTACAAAATCTGTGTCATTTTATTTATGCGACCCTGCCACTACCGTAAGACCAATAACTTTCTTAGTAGAGGTATGCCGCCGTTGTTTCGTGATCGGTAACCCACTTCAGGACCGACTCTTCGCTGAAGCCTACGGGCCAAGCATCGCAAGTCGTTCTATGTGATCTCCAAGCAACCAAACATGGGCTAGGGATTACCAAGACTTATTCATGTCATACACCAAGCTCACCATCAATATGCCAAATTCGCCAAAACTGTCTATGTTTCTTTGCGTGGGGAGAAAACAGCTGGCCAGTCCTACGACATTGCCGATGAGGAGAGTGGACGAAGCTGGCAATCAAGCTGGCCCGACCTTTGCCAGTACTCTCATGTCGAGGGGATCAACCACATCGCACGGGTTTCATGACGACTATGCTATAAGAATTAGACTTCTGTTCCTCTAATCTCTCTTACCAACCTGGTCAAGAGGCGAGTATTCAGAGTTCGACAGGTCTTTGGATATCAGCGCCGCTGGAAAGATTGGTTCTGTAAGTCAATCGGCCACGTTCGGTCATAGCATCGCACTTTTGATAGGATGAAAAGAAAGAGATGAATCCGGCATGTAAGTGATGAACCTAAACTAATAATTAGCGTATCTGGCAAGAAGTAGATGGAAGCTACAGCAGCTCAGCGAATCCATCATTTCAAGGCTCGACCTGCCCAAGACAATCAATTAACCAACCAGATGTGTCCTTTTGTTTGGTTGTTGTCGTTGCTCCGACGGCCTTGGTGCCTCAGGGAAGAAGAATTTCGAAAAATTGAATGTCAAGCCACAATCGACTTTTGGCTAAGGGTGTTGCCAAGAATCTTGGCATTGAATGCATATACATAGATAGCCCCTGCTAGTATAGCTTCATATAATTACATCCACTTTCACATTGATAACTTAGTAACTAATATAGAGATTTGTTACTATTAGTCTTATCTTTTATTCGTTATTACTATTTACCTCTCCCGATACAAGGTATAGTAATCCGTATAGACTCTATAGGCCGAAGTATACCGAGCAGGTTGAGAAGGATACGAAATTAGAACTACTATTAGAACGGTTACAAAGTTGGGACAATTATAATAGAATCCGAACTAGATTACGTAGTATATACGAACCGTTACTAGTTAATAGGAACCTTAGTATTACGCCAATCGACTACTTACTATAGACTTTGGATATCCTAAGAGTCTAAATAACAAAGGCGAGCGCACCTACCGTTTTTTTTTATAAGAGCTATATATAGCCGATAACTACCTTAACGAACCGGGCGGTAAAAGAGAATAAGCGACGCTAAAGTAAACGACGATATTATCTTCCTATTCTAAAAGCTCTATCTTAATAATAATAACAATACGATAGTAGTATAAGAAAACCAAGCTTAGAATTCTTAGTTTCCTTTAATAGATTCTAATTCACGGTCGAGAATCGCGTCTAAGAGATAAGACACCCTTTAAAGGTTAGCTATATTAGTTAATAGGAGCGATACTAATAACGTCCCTAGTTTGGCGGGATTTAGACAAAGTTCGTATCTATCTATATATTAAATCTCTTAGTCCGTCGCGACTATAGCCCCTCTATTAGTATCGTTAAGTACTAGTCCAGACGTCTCTATTAAAGAGGTAACTAACTAGGAAGGATCTAGCCCTTAGAGTATTTCAACTAGAGAGCGCTTTCGTATCCCTAGTATCGGAGGATCTAGTAATCCTACGGTTACGACGATATTATATTATATCGAGTACCCTACGTTTAATAGAGATAAAGATAAAAATATTAATACCTTTCTACGTATAATCGAGAGAGTATACAATCGACGAAACCTAAGTAGTAAAGCAGATAAAGAAGCTCGAGATAGGGATATCTATAATATTCTACTATTCTAATATACTAGACTAGCTAGGAAGGTTATTACTAGACTCCTAGCCGCTTACTAGATCGACTTAGAAGAATTAAAGGAAGCTCTTAGAGCTAAATATCTAGTAAATATAGACGATTAAGAAGATCTAGAACTAGATACTATCCGTAGCGCCTTCAATCTTCGATAAGGTAACCTCTCGCTTAAGGAATATATTAAGAAGGCTAGAGCAATTCGGAATAAGCTCGGTAAGAAGAACAAGAGGTTTATTATCGAACTAATATATAAGGGCTTAAGGAATTAGGAGGTAAAGAAGCTAATAATCGCCTAACTAGACCTAACGACTACTCTCTTTAAGACTATTATAGCGTTAATTCGATAGAATAAGCGGAACTTCCTAGAAGCGAATCCTCTAAAGAATAAAGTAAAGGAAGGGAGTAATAAAGTAACTTAGTAAGTACTCTAGATTATTACTAGAGGTTTTGAGAAAGGTTTTGAAAACCTAGTAAATAGGAATAGGTAGAAGTAGCCGCAAGTCTAGAATTCGTAGCCGCGTCCCTAGTCCGGCTCGCTAGCGATTTAAGCAAATTTATAGTAGCCGTACAATTAGTCTGGTAATCAGAGATAGATAGTATATATATAGATAAGTATAGCGCGATCGCTAGCGATAGGTCCAAACTTATAATAACTAAATACTTAGCGCTAAGGATAAGAACCTCCTACCGTAGTAGGGTATTAACCTTAATAAGGGTAGAGGCGATAATAGCCTTATAACCGGTACGGAAAGTTCGACAGATATACGCCTAGGACTTATATAAACCAATCGTTAGACACTATATTATAAGTAGTATTAAAGGACGTAAGGACTTTATACTAGAATAATTTCAAGCTAGTATAATAGCAAGTAGTAGTAAATGACATCGAACGGTAAGAGGAGTAGAAAGGCCAAGTCGAGACTCTAAGCGAGTTAGACGAGAGCGATTTCGAGACCGCCTACGCAATTAATACTATTACCTTTAATAATATCCTAGAGGTGGTTTTAGATACTATAGGGGAGTATATAGAAATTATTACGATAGCTGGTAGACCAATACTATAGTAGGGACATGTAGTTATAAGACTAGTATATAAGGGACGGACTCGGTATCTATCTAATATTCAAGAACTAACTAATAATATATACTTATACTACTTTTGTACTATAGTCTTTTAAGTAGTACTTTTGAGACCTATTATCTTATTTTTGTTAATATATTTACTTCTATCTAATCTTACCTCTACTCTATTATTCCTTCTAATCCGAGATCCTATTGACGGTAGATAATAATATCTAGCTTTTACCTTACCAACGCTCTTCCTACTATATTTTTTAGTAATCTCCGTAGGGACTTTGTACTATATATCGAACCATAGGTTCTTTATATTAGTTAGTATATATAGCAAGGAGGAAGTTATTTAGTAACGTATCTTTTACTATATTTACTTATTCTTCTAGATGCCTTACTAAGAGATATCTATATTACTAATTTATAGGTATCTATATATTATAATAGTAATAATAATAGAACCCGATCGTAGGATTAACCTTAGAGACCTAAGATCGGTACTACGACTCTAAACGAGGATACCTATCCTTTGGAGATAACAAAAACGGACTTTACTCGTAAAGCTTATAACGATTAAAAGAGAACCTTAGTATATAAAGCGATCGCAAGTTCGTATTAACTATATTAAACGAGAATATCTATATACGGGACGATACTTTAAGCATTTATATACTCCGAAACTAATAATATTAAAAAGGGAACGACTTAATAAGCAGCTATATACTTAAGAACTAAAAGAAATTGATAAAAATAAGTATATATATACCCCTGAACTAATAACAATAGATGAACTAGAATACCGAGATAGTAAATATATAGTATCTAGCTATATATAGTATACTCTTATTACTATCCTATTAGAACTTCTAATTCTTCAACAACTAATTTTAAGATTACTATAATAATATTATATTACTTATTATAACGATACCTTTAATAACTCTTACGAAGTAATAGACGAACCCGGCTCATCTAAAGTTTGGAAGATACGCGATCCTAACCTTAATATCGACAAGAGCGATAATAGATCTACTCTAGAAGATACTCCTAATATCGCCTCTAGTAAGGTAGGCTTATCTAATAGAATCGATATTACTAAGAAGCCTACTTCTAACCGCGTAGCCAATAGGAAAGGTAGTAGTACTAGTATAGAATAGTATATTATATTAGAACGTACTTAGTTCAGCTATAAGGATATCCTTACAATAATAAATAGTACTAAGAGCAACGCGGGACGAGTCCGCTACGACCTTAAGAACTTAATCCTCCCTTATAGATACGTCTTTAGCGGGAAGAATACGTCTACTTTCCTTATCTAATTAGAGGAGCAGTACGAAGTGTTTAAGATCAAAAAGGATATTTAGAAGTATCGAGGACTAATAATTAACTATTATACTAATATCTATGAAAATATCCGAGCTCTTAATAGATAGGAGGAGTACGACTAGGACTTACTTAAGATCTTATTCTAAGAAGAGTATATTGCCTAAGATAAGCGCTAAAAGAAGGAGACCCTTACTTACCTCGCGGAAATTACTCGTAAAAGTAAGAAGGGTATCCTTAAACCTAAGGGCTTCCTTAAAGAGTTCAAAGTTTACTAGCCTACTATATACGAGAACGGCGATGCTATAAAGGCTTCCTATACTAGGGCCTTTATATATAGTCTTTCTATAGACGTTAAATAGTAAGTTAACTTAAAGTACCTAATAAAGTCTACTTCTAGCTATACTTATAAAAATATTAAAGATATTATTAAGGAAGCTAAGCGTATTATTAACGGCAAAGAAGATATAGAGATATTTACTAGCTTAGCTAATAATAAGGTCCTAGAGCGCATTACTAATAAATCTATTACGAAACAAAATAAGAACCTTATAAGTAGTAAGACTCCCCTTCCTACTACTTCTAGACTTAACTAGGCTCTATTAGAAGCTTTTAAGAATATACATATTAGTAGTATTAGTAGAGAGGCCGCTCATAATACCTTATATTACTTATATAATCCTATCTTTATAAAGATACGTTTAAGCAGTATACAATATACGTTAGCTACTAATTACGTTTAGAAGAATTTCAAATCTTCTCTATTATTAGTAACTTACTAATCTTCTAGTATATCTACGGCTAACTTATCTAACTTTAACTAATCTATATCTCGATAGTCTTCCTCTTCTAATACGTAGAGGACCGGTAATACGAGTCAAGTTATACTAGTAAGAGCTCCGAATTCTACGATAATACCGTTATCTTTAACCTCTAGTACTAGTATATTATCTATAGAACGTGTTTGCCTAGGATGTAGCAAGTCTAGTAAGATAGTATTTTAACTTAACGGTTACTTAGGGGACTTCCTTAAGGCCGGCGTTATATACTATAAACGAGATAGTAAGACTCCTTAGGAGCGTAGTCTATATTAGGGTAGTATAAAGAATCCTAGAGACAAGATTAGAGGTCTTACTCTATATACTATTAAGCGATAGTCTAATTAGATTGCGAGGATATATAAGGATCGAAAACTTAAAAGTAGGAATAGTATTTCTACTATCTAAGTCAGTAGTCTCTATAACGGTAGAGACGCGTATAAGAGTAAGTTTATTAATATAGATAACTATAAAGTTAACGAGATAGGAGGATTGGTTATAAAGTATAACGAATCTATATATATTTCTATAGCTAGTAGGCCTAGGAATGTTAACAAAGCTCCTACTAAGGTTACTATAAATATTCCTATAAAGACTCCTTCGAAAGTTATAAAGCTAGTTGCTATAAAGCTAGTAACTAAATCAACTAGAGTCAAATATACTATCCTAGGAAGGTTTTAGGAAATAATCGATAACGGAAACGGCGGTCCTACTTAGACTAAGGCTAAAGATTAGTTAATAATAGAAGTTAGTAATAACGAAACTATACGAGGGGCTTAACCGAGGAAGGCTAGGAATAATAATTCGACTTTTAAGTAACTAATTATAGCGGTCCCGAAGCGAGATATAGAGCTTAAAGTTATTTCACGAGTTATACTAAATAGCGATTATACGTTTACCTTCTAAGAGCTTTTTATACTTATACCTTGCCTAAATAATTTTATATTCAAACGTCTTCCTAATAACGTCGTATAGATAATCGAGCCTACTATAAAAGCTATAAAAGCGTTAAAAGTAGAAAAGAAAGCGGTAAAGTTATAGAAGTAGTTTAAGAAAAGAGTCTAGGGTTCTCCTTACAATATTAGTAGTATAACTATTTCCGATTCTATAGATAAGCGTATTCTAATAGAAGATACTAAGATTGGTATCAATCTAATTACCTCTTATATAGTTATAGTTATAGATCGCGCCAATCGCAAGCATCGTGTATTTACTAGTTTACTAGTTATAAAAGTCTGAGTTAGAGAAGTATCTCGAGATAGAATGATTAATATAGGCGTAGAAGTAAATATAATAAGTATAGCTACTACTAAAGCTTTCGGCCTTCCTATTAGCGGTTTTGATAATCCTAAGTAGCAAGCTATTAGAAACAACCTAACTACCGCTAATAGTTATAATATTAGTCTTATCGGTTAGATATATACTAGTATTCGAATCGCGGATACTCCCTTCTCTTATGACGGAACGCTCTTTATAGTTTTATTAAGATATTCGCGACCTATTATCCTAGGATAGCCCTTCTCTTTACGCTTCTCTCTATAGATTTATAATATTCTAGATAGCGCCATTCAATACGTTACGCGATCTATTAATAGAGACGAGTCGGTTTGGTAGGATACTAGGTTTACCGATTATAACTATAAGGTAGTAATTTGTTAGTTAAGAAGTACTAGAGTTAAAGAAGTATCCGATAAAGATAATAAGGTCTAGGAACCTTAGAATTATCAAACTAGTTTAAGCGATAAGTCCTCTAACGATAAGGAGTTCGATGCAGAAAACTAGGTTATAGAATAATTAAACCTAGAGATTCTTCCGCGTTTATTAGACTAGGTGCTATTATAATAAGGTAGGAAGATAAGGATAAGGAGGAACTACTAGAAGTTATTTTCGATATTTAGAACGCGCCGGACGCGCCGATTAGTATATTATTAGTACGCGTACCTAACTAGCGCGAGTTTATTCCTTTATATTATATAGATAAGGAGATCTTTAGAATGGAAATAAAGGAAGCAGTAGAGCGCGAGGAGTATTTATAGAAGAATCGTAGTTTAGTAGCCAACTTTAGGTTACGAAGGTTAGATTTTGACAGTAAACCACTCCTAGGGCCGGCTCTAGATATTAATCCTCTAATAAAGAAACGCTAAGAAATTACAAAATTTTCGATCTATCCGCAACTGCAACTCGTAATACTTTATAAAAAGAAAGTAGATAAGGTCTTACCTATTAATATTCCTCTTAAGAATAGGGAGACCCTAAGAGGTCTTATTAACTAGCGCGAAGTTATAATACTCGAATAGATAAGCGCGGAACTAGATTCTAATCTCGATATCTATTTAGAAAAGTAATACGCGACCTTCCCTCAAGGGACGCGATTAACGGAGGAGCGCTTTAAGGCTATACGTATTAACCCCGATCTAAGTCTAGAGGAGAGAGCTTTTATTAAGGAGATATTATATCGACGGGAGCCCGTATTAGTATAGAATTTCTCCGAATATAGTAGGATTCGACGCGAAGTTACTCTGCCTTAAGTTATCCGGATAGTAGATTATATACCTTGGTAAGCGAAGTTATTTAACGTTCTAAAAGTACTAGAAGGTATAGCTCGTTAGATTCTTAAGGAGCGCATTAATATAGGAAGAATCGAGCTATACTATAGTCCGTATAGGAATCCTTAGTTCCTCGTCGCGAAGAAAGGAAACAGTATCGATAAGCTAAGCTACCGATTGATTAATAGCGCAACGAATTATAATAGAGTAACAATCCGAGATACTAATATTCCTCCGTCTATAGACAAATTTATAGATTCTGTTATAGAATATCCTTATATTTTATTAGCTAACCTTTTCTTAGAATACAATTAACTTAAACTTGCCGAAGAAAGTAGAGATATAATAGTATTCTAATACCCTTTCGGACTTTACCGCATAACAATATTACCCTAGGGCGCTATAAATTCGGTCGTTTAATTTTGTAGAGTTATAAAGACAATTATTCGGTATTAGATTTATATAAGCAATATATATATTGATGATATTCTTAACAAGTTAGAACAAGATTATAGAGACGAGATAAGTAAACTACCTAGGGTTCGAAGGAATATTCTTAAATATATTAGGAATCTTAACGCTCTACTCGTAGATATTAAGCGCGCAAAGGTAATAGTTTTAGGTAAGAAGTTTAATATCTATATAGAAGGACTTTATATTATTAGATACTAGTATAATAAGTATAGACGTCGTCCTAACAAATCTAAGGTTGCAGCAATGCTAAACAAGGTAGAACCGAAATCGCTAAAATCGGTAAGAGTATTTATTAGTATCTACGTATACTATCGTATTTAGATTCGGGGTTTTGCGACAATTATACAGCCGATTTTTTTGCTATTTAAGAAAGACGCAGACTTTGTCTAGGGTAAAACTTAAAGGGAAGTAATAACTCGACTATAGAATACTCTTACTAAGGCTCCCGCTTTAAAGCTAATTTGGTATAACGAAGGATTAGAATAGTTAATTCTTTCTATTGATATATCGACTAAGGGTTAGGGCGTAGAGCTCTCTTAGAAGTATAAAGAAAAGCGCTATCGATATAGATATATAAGTAGTATCTAGTTAGTTACTAAAAGGAAGTATAATACTCTTAAGTTAGAATATAGGGCGCTCTTAAATATACTTAAGAAGTTCAAGATTTACCTATAGGGTATATACTTTATTATCGAAACGGATACTTAAACCCTTATTTATTAGATTAATAGAATATTATCCGATATTGCCGACGTACTAGTAACGAGATAGCTTGCTTGGATAGTAATATAGAACTTCGAGATTTGATATATTAAAGGAGAAAAGAATATAGTTACTAATAGACTATCTTCCCAATATAAGAATATTTCTATTAAGGACGTTCCTCTTATTCCTAATTTCGATATCGACGATTTTATAGCCTCGGATCTTAGAGTAGTTACTTATTATAGTCCGCGGATCTATTCGCTTTCTAGTTCTAACGGATACTATACGACTAACTAATTAGAATCTTAAGACTTCTTAGATAATAATCTAAACGAGAGTTCTAGTATAATATAGGATAGTAAAAGCGAACCTTTGTTAGAGAAGCGTCGAAAATAGTAAGGACTAGATAGTACTTATACTAACAAGTATTATATAATTATAGATTACCTAATAATACTAAAGAAACTACCGCTATACTCCTCTACTAAGGAGTACCGCTCTATTAGAAAGAAGGTATTCAACTTTCTTATTTTATATTAATAATTATTCCGCCGGGGAGTACGAGGATCACTATATAGACGCGTTATCGATAATACGACGGAGCAAGAAGAAATTATTAAGCGCCTTTATAATAAGTATAGCTATAAGGGACGAGAAGTAACTACTAAACTAGTTAGATAGCAATACTTCTAGGAAGGTTATTATAAGGACGTCGCCGTATAGGTTAAAGGTTATAAGACTTATTAGATAAACAATCAAAATAAAGTTAACAAGGGTCTAAATATAACGGAAATTCGTAGTAAGTTACTGTAGTAGGAAGAGCGTCGGTGAGATAAAAGCTAGATATTATTATCCGCCGTCAATAGGATCTCATGATCAGATAGAATAATGGAGTAGAGGTAAGATCAGATAGAAGTAAATATATAGGTAAAGATAGGATGAAAGGTCTCAAATGTACTACTTAAAAGACTATAGTACGAAAATGGTATGAGTATATATTGTTAGTTGGTTCTTGAATATTAGATAGATACTGAGTCCGTCCCTTATATACTAGCCCTATAACAGCATGTCCCTACTATATTACTCGGAGCTCGATAGTCGATTAACTATATAGGTATACCTAAACGAGAGGGTTTTGAGTATATTATTTATACTCGTAAAGAGCTTAGCGGCTAGAGTAAAGCTAAGGCTCTTCGAGGTTCTCTAAATATAAAGTAGATTACTAACTTTATTTATAAGTATATTATTACTAGATAGGGAGTTCCTCTCGAGATCGGTATAGATAGTAGTTCTAAGAATAAGCGCTTTGTTAATACTCTTCTTCACTTGCTTAGTATAAGGAAGATTTAGATTTCTCTATACAACTTGTAAGCTCAAGGCGGAATTAAACGAATCTATCGACCAATTATTATAGTACTACGTAAGATAACTAATAGTAGAAAGAAACCCTAGGTATCTCTATTATATAGTATCCTATAGGCAGAACGTACGACTATAAAACGAACAATAGGAATAACGCCAGCTAGGATAATACTTAGTAAGGAATATATCCTACTAATCGAGTTAAAGATAACTACTTGGCGCATACTAAACTAGAAGTCTATAAGGATAATAGAAGACCTTCTTATAATACGAGCAAAATAGCTTAATTTAAGGGAAGGAGATTTGCGGGAAGCTACTACTAGATAGTAACGTATATATTAAGAGGTAATTAACTACTAGAAGGTATCTCGTATAGCTTGTCGCTATACTTCGAAGCTTAAGGTTGGTAGCTTGGTTCTATTATATAATACGAAACTAGTTCAGAGCTTTAGTAACAAGTTAGAATTTAGATAGCTTAGAATATATGAGATTTCGAAGGTTTATATAGACAAGGATACTAGACGCCGTATTAGAAGTTATAAACTGTCCGAACTAGACGATATAGTTGTATTTAGGAGCATACGCGTAGACTATATTCGAGTATTTATTCTACAAGATAAGGCTTTATCCGATTCTAGTAAGTTCGATAGTAGCGACAATATTAACGTAGAAGTATTTATCCAAATTTTAAACCCGGACGGCTTTAATCGAGAAGAATATAATATCTTCTCCGACTATTTATTGGATAACTTAATAGTAGATAAGGTAGAACTAGACGTAGGTCTAATAGTTCGAATTACTCGTCCAGCCGACTTTAATCCTAATATATATAAGGACTTTATCAATATTACTCCTAATATTAAGCTAGAGTTTAATACTAACCAATATTCTAACTTCGATTCTAATTAGTATACAATATTCACGCATCCCGAGATTGGAATTTGAGAAGGTAATTAATATATTAGAATCTTATATTAATTTTCTTTTATTAATTTATTATTGTTATTGATTTTGAATTTTATTGTTATTCTAGTAAATACTTTATTTTATTTTTTGTAAATTGGTTAATTATACTAGTATTTAATTTGTTCTTATTAAGCGTTTGATTCTTCTCCCTATATATTTATTCTAGGAGGAGTTAAGTCCGGAGTATTAGATAAGTCGAGGGGGATAGAGGATAAAGAAGGAGTCTATAGCTCGTTAGAAAGAAGAAAAACCTAGGTAGAGTATTAGTAGTTTTATTTATTAAGCAAAATAATATTAGATAGATCTATAGTATAGCGTATCGAACTGGACGAATAGGTTGCCCTAGTACTAGGTATTTTTTGAATCGAGGAACCTCTAAATATCAAAGCAACCTCAACGACTTAGAGACTACTATAATAGTAGTACGGCGTATCGAACTGGACGAACAGGTTACCCTAGTACTAGTTGGGTATTTTTTGAATCGAGGAACCTCTAAATATCAAAGCAACCTCGACGACTTAGAGACTACTATAACGGTAGCATAGCGTATCGAACTGGACAAATAGGTTGCCCTAGTACTAGATATTTTTTTTGAATTGAGGAACCTCTAAATATCAAAGCAATCTCGACGACTTAGAGACTACTATAACAGTAGTACGGCGTATCGAACTAGACGAATAGGTTGCTCTAGTACTAGGTATTTTTTTTTGAATCGAGGAACCTCTAAATATCAAAGCAACCTTAACGACTTGGAGACTACTATTACGACTCTAGGGGCGGACCCGGGTATTATTACATTTACTACCTAGAAATTTACGTACCGCTTATATACTTATAATTATACTAGAGCCGTATAGGTATTCTATATTATCCTGTGAACAAGAGTTAGTACTACTACCGCGTACGCTAGCTACTATATAGATATTCTATACTATCTCGTAAACGAGAGGTAGTACCGCCGCCGCGTATCTAGAGATTTACTTTCTTAGCTTTTACTAGGACTGCTATACTATATTTACTTCCTTAGCTTTTACTATAACCGCGGTACTATATATCTACGATAGAGTTCCTAGTTCCTCCTCTAGAGAGGTCGACCTACATAGATAACTACGTATCCCTTGGAAGTAGTCTAACAAAAAGACGAGTATTCTCTATACCTCTAGAGTTTCTAGTTCCTCCTCTAGAAAGGTCGACCTAGATAGATAACTACGTATACCTTAGAAATAGTCCTACAACTATCCTACTCTAAGCTATTATTAGATAGCGTAGTAAGCTATTATTAGATAGCGTATATAGGCTAAGTTAGAAGTATCCTCTATANATTATACCAAAATATTGCAATAAAAAGTTCCGTATAGCGGATTCCCGGCGGCGAAATTTTGATAAAACGGACTTAGATAACTCTAGGGGCTAGCCCCGGATATCAACTCGACTAGAACTAGCTACTAAAATATTATTAAAGATAGTACTAACGTTAATAAGATAAGGAAGAAGCTTATAAAATAAGTTTTTAATATAAAAGAACTTTAATATATATTTATTAGTAGTTTATATTAATATTATCCTATTGATTTATCTTTCCCTATTATCTTTTCCTATTCCTACGAGGTTATTTTTGTATTTCATTCCTTTTAATTATTATTTTCAGATTGTTTTTATACTTATATATTTGATCGCAGTGTTTGTATTTCCTATTATATTTATATTTACTATTTACTATTATCTATAATATTATAGAAACCTATATTAATACTATCAATAGGCTAGGACTAGAAATATAGCAAGGATATCTATTTAAGTAGAAGAATTCTTTCCTTCCTTCTTTTCTTTTACTCTTTATAGCTTTCCTTTTTCTTATATCCTTAACTACAAATACGAACAAATCTAAAACTATACGAACGCGAGCTACCTAAGGTACTTATTATAGGACCTAAAACCCGAAGCTAAAAGAATAATAACGGCGAACCCGATAAATCTATAACGAGCGACTCCGAATCTAGACCGGTTAATAATAACGCCGCCCTTATAATTATAAGTAGAGTAAATACTACTAATAAGGATAATACTATAAGCTTTCTAGAGACGGAATAGTTCAAGTCAATTAAGTAGAACGCCGAGAAATAGAGTTAAGTATTAGATATTATAGAACTAGGAGAGTATATTACTTATCTTAATAGTATTCGTTAGGAGATTAAGTAGCAATCGAATCAAAATTAGATAGTCTCGATTCTCTTTATTAACTATTTGAAATAGAGTAAGGACGGAGAGTATAAACTACTTATCCCTACTACTAGGTCCGTTATAGAAGTACTCGAAACCGATTTGTCTATTATAAATATATACGCGACCTAAGGCGTGAAAACCTGAAATTAGGTAAGAGCTACGTATAAGGAAATTCGTAGCTTAACGCGAGTAGAAGATATTAACGGAGGAGGTAAATATTTTGTTAAATAGGATAGCAGAATCCTTAGTAGGCTTCTTAATAATAAGTAGTCTTCTCTCTTTATTAATAGGAGAGATAGTACTATACTATAGATAGCCGAGTTCTAATTTAGCTATAATTTACTTATTAGACTTCGAATATATCTCAAGCTAGTTAACGAGCTGCCAATTTAATCCGCGCTTAAGATACTTAGCGTAGCAATCTACTATCGTCTATTAATAATCGCTCGATCCCGAAACTTATTAAGACTGTAGAAGTCTAATATAGTAGGCCTAGCTAGTATTATTAGTACCAAGAAGGGCGAAGAGATTAAGCGAGTAGTTTATAATAAGTATTCTAAAGACGTTAACTAGGATAACTTTAGTAGAGTTTATTATCTAAGGTATTTACTACCAATTACTATAAACCAACTTCAGTACTATCTTATACGTCTAAAGGAGATCGGATAGTATAATAACGATCCTTTCCGCGAGTATTCTCTAGCTACTTCCGTTATAAGTTAATAACTATTAGATCTAGTACTTTCGTCTTCCTCGTCTAACGTAGAATTAACTTACGGGGCGTAACTCAATGCCCTCGAAGAAGTAATAAAGTCCCTTGACTAGTAGAATAAGAAGGAATTTAGAGAAAATAATAATACGTCTTATATTACCCGCTTAAAAGGTAAGAGTAGGTAGAAGTCTCCTAAAGAGGATAATAAAGATATTATAGAACTTATAGATAATAAGGAGGACGTAAAAGATACCAAGCTTACTAAAGATACTTATACTTATAGCGCTATAGCTAATAAGGTTCGACTAAGTATCTTTCTAAAGAAACCTATAGTTAGTTAGATACGCATTAGCGATATTAGATATATAGACCTTAGTAAGAAGGTTAAGATAGTTATAATTAAGCGCTCGATACTAGATAACTTTTAGAAGTTTATAAAGATAGTTGTTACTATTAAAGATAAGATATACTAGAACCACTTACGATATATAATAGGCTAAGTAGTACTCTAGATACGAAACGGCGAGATATCGGTTCTTACTAAGCGGTTGGTAGAATAGGCAACCTATACGAATCTAGTTACGTTTATAACTTCACGCGACAAGTTTAAGTAGTTCCGTATAGGTAACCGCCCGGCTATTTATTCTAACTATATTAATATCTACGCTTACAAGCTAATTAATATTAATATTTTCGAGAAGAATACTATGAATCCTAAGGAGCACAGAACCTTTCGCAATTATATCTAGATAAAGAACGACCTTGAAGACTAGGATCGCGATAGTAGTATCCTAAACAAGACTATATTCAAATACTAGACGAAGGAGGAAGCTTTATTTAATAGGAAGATTAATAATATTAAGTACTTTAAGAAGGTTCCTAGCGACTTATAATAGATAGGTTAGTTCTAGACTATTAAGGATATTACTAAGATCGAATTAGTATACTATATATAGTATTTGCGCAAGGTAAATAGAAAGAACAATCTAGGATAGAACCGAACCATATACTATAGTATTACCTAGCAGGCGATACGCTAATCTATTAGATACTAGGCTCGATATATTACGCTTTGCCTAGATCGTCGATTCTAGCTGATTTCCTACCCTTACTACGCTAAGACGACTAGAAAAGGTAATAATATCTAGTTCCGTTATATCAATATTAATATCAAGGAAGCTATCGAATTAAATAAAGGTACGAACTAGATTTAAGGTAGTCTAACTATATTTAGAGAGACCGCTAATAACTATACCTAGTACGTTCCAACAATATACAAGATAGATAACTTAGTTACGTAGTAGGATATAAATAAACTAGCCGGAGTCCCTCTTAGTAATAGTTACATTGCGAAGATCCTTCCAAAGATATAGGATAGTATATATACTAAGTAATTTAGAGTAGACTTCTAGCCTTAGATTATAGAGGACTATACTATCCGTATTACCTATCTGTTAAACTTCTATAAATAAGTAGGAAAGGCAGATAGTATTCGTCTAACTATATTGCCCTAGTACTACGGTATTAAGGTTGATTATACGATACTTGAGATTCCTAAAGGCGGTACCTAGGAGGAGCTTGCTAAGGCGTATCGCGATCTCTAGGTTAGACTAGCGTCTCTATCTAGTTACTCCGTTAACTATAGTAAGTTGCTATATCCTTTTCCTTCGCACGTTACTCTATATTCAGTCGAGCTAATTATATAAGTACTAATTGGTCGTCTCCGATAGGACAACTATAATATTATTAAGCAAGTTGAAAAGGTCGTTAAGGATAAGCGCTATTTCAAGAACGTTATTAATAGATAGGAGACTGAGATTACGAACTTAATTACTAAGAAGTTTACTATATTTATTAAATAGGAGATTTATTACTTTAGCGAAACGAGTTTCTTTATATATCGCTTCCGCGAAGGCGGACTAGTTACTAAACTAGATTAGTACTTTATAATAGAACAGAATAAACGCGATCTTAAGAATACGCTCAAAGATATTAATAGCGATAGCGATAATAAGGTAGATAGTAAGGACAATAGCGAAGGTCTATCTAGTATAGTAGAAGATACTAGTATTTAGGGTTAATACTCTTTCTTTTATAAGTAGTAATAACGAGTAGCGATAACTAGCTACTATTGTATTAAGGGACGATATAACTATAAAAGGGGAGAGAGAGTATAGTAGGGATGTACGGTTATAAGACTAGTATATAAGAGACGGACTTAGTATCTATCTAATATTCAAGAACTAACTAATAATATATACTTATACTACTTTTATACGATAGTCTTTTGAATAGTACTTTTGAGGCCTTTTATTATATCTTCGTCTATATATTTACTTCTATCTAATCTTACCTCCACTCTATCATTCCTTCTAATATAAGATCCTATTGACGGCGGATAATAATATCTAGCTTTTACCTTACCGACGCTCTTCCTACTATAGTAGATCTATTATTGCTCTTGTTAATATTAAGATTAGGATCGCGTATCTTCCAAACTTTAGATAAGCCGGGTTCGTCTATTACTTCGCGAGGGTTATTAAAGGTATCGTTGTAATAAGTAATATAATATTATTATAGTAATCTTAAAATTAGTTATTAAAGAATTAGAAGTTCTAATAGGATAGTAATAATAGTATACTATATA
>QWZN01000266.1:0-27275 GCA_003693225.1 Venturia aucupariae | reverse complement strand
TTTTAATTGACGTATAGAATTAAAATTTCTAGAGATAATAATCCTACGTTCTTCATAACAACTTAGAGAATAAGCTAGTAAATTTTATAAAACTATTAGAAAGATTAAAAGGTTTTATCAATACTTTTTTAATACTTTATATCGTTTTAATAGATTCCCTATTTACTACAATATACTATAGAGTTGGATTTTGCCTACTTAATAAACTAAATTTCTATATTATTTTGCTCTAACCCTACCTAAGCCTCTACTCCTCTATATTTCCTTTACTAGATAGTTATATCCTATCCAAACCTCTATTTCTCTATCTTTCTCTTACTAGATATTTACCTTATACTAATATTCCTACTTCCTACTTAAGAAGAGAGAGGAATCTTATAATCTCTAGAGATAGTATATCTTTTCGAAAAACATTTACTAAAAATACTTAGGTCTATTTTTGAAAGAGTTAATAAGAAAAAAAGCATATTTTATCAATTTGTATATTTATAAAGAATATTTCAAAATTCTTAATTATGAAATAGTTTGAAAGCTTTTTATAAGATATAGGTACTATTTTTAAAACTAGGTAATCGCAAGCCAATATTTCTGGGATAAATAGCCTAGGGTTTCTAAGTAGATAAAAATAATAGCTTAATATATATATAATAGTTTTTGGTCACTACTTATAGAATTTATAGTAGTATTAGGTGGTATTATTATAGTACTACTATAATTTCCTTAGTAATAGATTTAAAATATCAAAGAAAATAAATAATATCCCTTATATTTCTTTTTACTAGGGTTTCTATTCTATATATAGATATATACTACTACATTCTATTCTATTACAACTTAAGATTTATTTAAGACTTGAGGGTATCTTTTTATATAAAGATCGACGCTTAGAAGAAGGTTGTACCTATACTATATATTAGACTCCTATATTCTAAGAGGTATAGCGCTTTTATTAGTCTACTTTTAGTCTATTTTTCTACTTTTCTACTAAAAACTTAATAGTATTTCAGAGCTTCTTTACCGTACTAATTACCTTCCCTATTTAAACTTCTTATAAAGTTGTTATTCTTGATCTTAAACTAGAAATATCCCTTTTAGAACCATAGCCTTTTATACTATACTAATTGTTTGGAATTAGACTATTAAAGTCTATAAAACTTATACAATCTTCTATCTTAATTTATATAGCTTTATTCTTCTATAGACTCGATGACTTAATAAGTTGTATTAAGATTATAAAAGACTATTAGATATATACAATCTCTTAGGGCTTTATATATAGTTTTATCCTACTATAAATCTTTCCTCAAGTAGATTCGAAGACTAGAAATACCTTACTATAGTAGCTAGGTAAACAAACGTTAATTGTAACCTATATATTAATCTATACGATAAGTTCTCTTCTAGGTATAACTCAACGTAACCTTAATACCTTTCTATCGGAGGAATAGGACCTTATTCTCCTCGCTTTTTACTTTTTAAAGAAGTAAGTTTTATATATATAATCCTACGTTGGGTTAGGAGATAGTAGGGGTATTATCGAGCCGGAAGTTAATATTTAATACCTAAGCTACTATATTAGTTATATGTTTTATATATAAATTACCGACGCTTTACCTGTCTTAGTCCTTCTATATATAGATCAAATTCAATCTATTTGAAACTAGTAGCTCCCCTACTTCTTTAATTTAGTAGCTTTCTTCTTCCCTTACTTTTCCCCTCGCTACCTTTTAAGTTACGATTCGAACTCGAATCACCGATAAGCTTACTAGAGATTCACGATACGGTAAGAGAAAAATTATCCTATTTATTAGTAGGTTCTCTACTTACTTGGAAAGTATCTCTAGAATACCCTATACGACGCTCTTACCGAACCAAATACTCCGGTAACTAGGTATGAAATCTATTATATCGCGACTTAATATATATAGCCCGAGGAGAAATTATCGCCTAATCTATACCCTCTTATATATATTCTCCTATTTCCTAATAATCAATTTTTATACTTACCTTTTGTTAGGGCGATACTTAATAGGAGCTTTATAAAACAATCCGAAATAGTATATATACTATATAAGGTCTAGCGCAAACCTTCCGAACAATTTATCTAGGTAAGTTATATAACGAATCTAATAAGTATACTTACTAACCCTAGTTCAAATTGAAGTTCTTAATAGCCTTAACGATAGTATATCGCCTCTAGATAAGACAGCTTCAGCTAGAGGATAAGTTGAACCAACCGATACCGCTAGTAGTACGGGGGGAGACTTGCTAATAACTAATAAGAGAGTCGTACTTACTAGTCTACCCTTTCGCTTATCGGAAGTCTTATCTCCTATACTATAAGTACCTCCTTCTATACTACTCTTAGTAGGACTACCCCCTCTACTTCGAACTATATTAGCTTCCGAACCAAGTCCTTTGAACCGATATAGTATAGGGAGACAAGAATACGATAATCCTAATACTACCTCTACTATATCTTTATAAATCGATTAAGTCGACTTAGATACTCTAGTCCAAAGCGTCGAGAAGAGAGAAGAATTATAGAGTACGACGAGTACTCTTTAGAGCTAAGAATCTTCGTTCGAAACAAGTTTAGCTACTAGAAAGAGAGCGAAAGAAAATGGTAATAACTATAGTAGTATAGCTTCACCTCCGAAAAAAAGAATTAAGGTTGGTAGTAATAGAAGAGAAAAAGCGAGGGCGGTAATAGAGACGCAGGGTATCAATATCCGTTCTACTATACTAGAGGAAACTCCCGTTGAGATACTATATAAGCTTACTTCTACTATCTATCTATAAGGGGCAATATATTAAGCAATAGATAGGCTAGGGATATAATACTACTACTATCGGATAACTTTCCTAATATCTCGCGCCGGAAGGACTGCCTTGAGAAACTCTCGATTAGAGATCCTATTCTTATTTTCCTTACCTTTCTATTGAAGTATATATATATACAAGAATCTATTAATACGTTTTAGCCTTTGCTATAAGAATAGCCGCTATAGCTAATATAGCGCGGGGCTAAGGGGCCGACGTTCGGGCATGAATTCCGGTTTTATACCTATATTAAAATATAAAACATTCACCAAAGTTATACGGCTCGAACTATAAACTATCGCTAATAAAGTTGGCGATACTCTAAGTTTAGCAGTATTGATCTATATTATAGGTAATACCTATAATATTAATAAGGGTAAAGATTGGCTACGAAATATTCTTTACTTTCATCCTAAAGAATCTTATTAAAATCTATAAAACGTTAAATAGGGTCCAGGGGGTGCTACTAAGCAAAACTAGGCCGATATATTTACTTATAAAATGTTGCAAAAGACTTATAATATAATAAATATAAAAAGTTTACAAAGTATAAGTCGTAAACGATTTGCTATAGTAAAGTTTATCGCGTAATCTTCTTAATAACCTAGAGCGTATAGAGGGTCTAGTTATATATACGACCCCAAAATTTGCCTATTCAACCTCTAGGCTGACCGGGTATATTCCTAGCTTGGGGAGTCTAGTAGATAGATTCTACGAGAAAGAGATTTAATAAAATTATTTACCCTAAGATATTCCTATAATACAAAATATATATCTTTCGTCGAAGTAAGTCTTATACGTAGTATATAAATAGTTGGTATAACCGTCGCCAACTTTCCTTACCCGAAACTCGAAAATACCTACACCTAGAGATCTAACTAATACGATCGTATATTGTCTATACCCCTAAACTAATCTATCTCTTTTAAATATCTTCTAATCGCTATCGCTATCCTCACCCAAACGGCTTTCACGCGTGAACGGGTCCGGGAACGACGGTGATATAGGGATAAAGGATTTATTAAAGACGGTATAGAGTTATAATATATTATAATCGGTACTAATAGCTATCGTATAAGGAGTCTAGCGCTTTGGATAAAGGTTGAGAGGCGCTAGTCGCTCGTAGTATAGGTAAAGTAGAACGATACGAGCGCGCAGCACTCCCTAAAGAAAGCTTTCCTATATTATCGTAGTATTAGTTTCCTCTACGGTGAATTTTATTATATCGGTAGTTGTAACTACTTTGAGGATCCGCTCCTAGTAACTTACGAGAATTACTAGTAAACCTTTTCCCCTACGTCTCTTATACCTTACGTGAAATCTGATTCTTATATACGACGCATACTCGAGAATTACGGACTATAGGTAATAATTAGCGATAGGTCTACTAATTGATATACTATCGCTTAAAAGTACCTAGTTACAAAATTCTATCCCGAATAAACGCTATACGATGCTATCGAATATCTTCCTAGTTAGATCTCGGGAGGTTAGTAGATAGCCCTTAAGAGCGGGCTAGGTCTTACGCTTTCGTTCTATCTATTCAACTATAGGCTTAATAAGATCGGTACTAGAGCCGTCCGTCTCTATAATAGTAATTTGAACGAGGGATAGGAAAATCGATCAAAGTCCTTATACGCCTTACCCCGTTAGGACTATAGCTATATGGATATCAAGTCGAGGGAGGACGATATTAACGTTGCGGAGCGAATATATAGTAGGAAGCTCCAACTCCGCGACTAGGACTACTACTTATTATCTCGCCGCGAGTAGTAGACTATCTATACGTAACTTATTAGAGTAACTTCCTCGTCCTACTACGAACTCGTTACGGCTCCTAAAGAAATAGGCGGTGAACTCTTGGCGGAATTAACGACTAATAAGTAGTAAGGACTAATAGGCTATAGACTGACCTATCGCGCTATTAATCGTATTCCCGGCTCGTAGTAACTAGATTAGGCGCCTAATAGACGTCTCCTCTTCTATTAAGCTTTCGTTAATATACTATTAGCTAACTCGTCCTACTATCTAAGGATATATTATTACTCGAATTTCACTTGGCACGTAGTCGAACCAAGATATTGGTATTAAGGCTAATATACTATCTTATCCTTACGTGCTTCTTATTATTAGCCTCCTACTATAGTATAGGATAGTAAGCCTATATAGTACTTATATATAAAATTAGAGGGGATTTCGTTATTAGGACGAGCGTCTCTTAAAGAGAAGGAAGCGTCGTTATAATACGCGTCTCCTAGAGAAATAATAGTATCTTTAAATTAGAAGGGAAAATTGATATAATACGCGTCTCGAAGGGACTAAAGTATTAGTATCTACCGCCTAATATTTTGTAGTTCTCGGTGTTATTACTAACGAAATAGTATTTATATACCTACCTAACGGTTATCGGAACACCTAGGCCTACCTTTTTATACGTTGCCTAGGTATTTATATTCGTTCCTCGCCAGCCTACCAATATTCTACCTTATAAACAAAGAATAGCAGGTTATTAATACCGTATTGAAACGGCGAAAGCGTCCGTAGTAATATATAATAGCGAGTCCTATAGCGCAAACAAATCCGCTATTCCAATCCGCGACTTAAGACTTAAAGAAATCTTCTATTTCGGCAAATCTATAAAGTATAAGAGCTACTACTAGTAAGTATAATAATCGCCTTACCTTGGACTTTAACTTAACGTATCCTAGGATATATATTACGCCTACTAAGCTAGAAGAAATTATTCTCGCTAATAACAATAACCCCTACGGCTTTGGAGGCTACGACGAACTCTCTATTAACTATAAGAAAAAGTTCCTCTCCGCCTTTATAGTAAGAATACCCAACTCAGCCTAGGACTATTTATATACTAGCTTTTGATCGTATCAATACTATAGCAACTAATATATTGGTAGGACTTAGGATATAGTCGGTCGGGAACCCGGGTATAGATAGCCTCGCCTATTCCTACCCAAAGCTATAATACCGTATATCCCTCTATACCTCCGCAAACTCGTATAGAATAGCGAAGCGGTACTAATTAATAGTAAGGGACTCTGTCGAAGCTAATCGCGGGGGGTTTTGTTATAGAGATCGTGCCAATCTCTAGTTAGAAGACGCTAATATCGGCTAAGCGTACAAGGGTAATAGATACCGGCCAAGATCCTAGAGACGCTATAGAAGATATGTCCCCGAGTAAGAAGACGAAGAGATCTATAGCGAGGAGATTTATAGAGTAGTCTAGTACGTTAGAGAGAGACGGGTACGTTAAGGATACTATTAATAGGAGAGTATCAAGGATATAATTAATAGGAGAGCGTAGAGTAGGATACCCGCCGTTAGTACTAGGCTAGATACGCTTAGTATACTCGAGAGGCTATTATATAACTACTAAGCTTCTTTTAATAAAGTCCTAGAACGCTATAGTACCGAGATAAATGCCTTTAGGTACTTCCGTAAACTTATATAAGATTTTATATTTCTTTAAAACTTTTACGATATTTATATAGCCGTAGTCGCTACTATTTACGTCTTGGACCCACGCCCTTATTCCGTAAGAATTTACAAAAATTTATATTTCTATAAAACTTTTACGTCTTATACGACCGTGGTCGCCGCCCTTTACGCCTTGGACCCAAGCCCTTATTCCGTAAACTTTTATAAACGCTTAAATTTCTCCAAAACCTTTATAATCCTATATAACCGTGGTCGCAGCTCTAAGCTACTTACGATAGAGTAATTATTTTAACGACGTCCCTACTCTACCTTTAACTATATAATACTCCTTATACCTTTTTATAAGTAGATCGACCTAGTCATCGTATTAATCGATTAGTTGATTAATTGATTAATCGATTACTCGTATTATATAGTAACCTATTTCTTTAGGAGATATTGGAAGCGAAGAATTCCTAGCGGTTTTTAAGTATTGAACTATAAGAAATTTATCGTAATAGAACCCTACTCAAAGTGCTGATTTAAGTATTATATATTGTAGAAGGGCAGAGGATTAGTAGAGGATTAGAAGGTATTTAAAAGCCTACTTATCGAGAAGCGGTTATTATAGTCGTAAGATATAAGTAATAACCTAAGGCATTCCCTCTCTCTAGACTATCCCTAGGTAGTAAGCGCTGGGTATTATAAGACTCTACTACCCGTCGTTTATACACCGCTTTCGGAAATAGTCCGATTCTATATTAGAGTATCGGGTGTTTAGATACTAATAAACGGGCTTCCGATATAAGGACTTTAATCGGCGGAAGTTGGGGTTTATTATAAGGGATTATCCGGTAGTTACTAATTATCTTTCTTGAATCTCTTATATAATAAAGGAAAGTTAAAGTATATACTTTACCCTAAAACTTAGAGGGTCTTGTACGACTTTCGTACCTTACTCTATACTCTTTTCTCCGTAGACTCTTACCCAAATATAAACTTCGTAGAACTTTTATAATTCCTTTATTATTAACAACTTAGGGCTTGCCCGACTAGAATCCTAGCGCGTATAATTACAAAAGTCCTGAACTATATCCCTAAGGATATATTCTCTATAGAATACGAATCCGCACTTAAGCCTAATATAAACTACTAGAGGATAGGGAGATTATTAATAAACAAAAAATAATATATTGTTGTACAGGCCTAGTCCTACGTATATATCCCTATTTCAAGCCGCCTAGGACTTCCAAGTCTTATAGGGCCTTTGCCGATTTTAATAGCCTAATAGGTTAGGGCCAAAATCGAATAATTCAGAGAACGTCTAGTCCTTAGTCTAGTAACTTAGGAATAGTTTGACTATCGTCGTCCCTCTATCGTCCTCTATAGTAAGCCTATCGAGAAGATTTTCTATAATCCGCTCCTATATTGTCTTTACCTCGCTCTATAAGCTCGAGAATAGTTTAATAATACTACTCTCTATAAGGGCCGCATTTTTGATCTATTCTATTATCGCCTCTTATTATACTTAATAGTTATAACTCTGTAGATCCTATAAGTCTATTATCAATTACCTTTCTAACTTTTCTAATAATATCTATTTAGTCAAAACTCCTAGGCATCGAAGTCGGACCGGAAGATACTACGGGAGCCCGTAGTATCTAGCGATAGAGGTACTATAACGTATATTTAGCACAATATAGTAGTAGCCTAGCGGTGTATATATAGTAGAACCTTCAGGCTGATCGAGCGCTACCTATAGACCTATCCTTAAAAGGATTTTATCTAGGTTGTAAGTCTTCCCAAGCAAACCTAATTTAAGGCTCCCGAGACGGTAAAAGAAATAGATCTGAAATCCCTCCCCTAATCGCGAAGCCTTTCCATGCTACTCTACGAATACAAGTTAGTAATATAATACTAACTAGGATTATTGGCCTACCTATCGGTATAGTAATAATAGCTATCTCGTAGTAGATATCCGCCAAATCTTTAGACTTCCGCAACGTACTAAGCTAGTCTATAAAGGGATTTCGATCGTACTTCTCTAGAAAGGGTACGGGAATATTCAAGATATAAGCTAAGCTCGGTTTAGTAGCCGTAAGAATTACTACTACATCTTATATATCGCCTTTGATTTTTATATTGTGACTGTTTTCGTCTAACTAGAAGACCTACTAAAGTACGGTTAGTAATTATAGCGACGATTATTCTTAGATTATATACCTTTATCTAAGAGCTAGGGTCTTCTTTCCTAGACTCGGAGTCCGTACGGACAACCTCAAGGGCGATTTAGGCACGTAGATTACTAAACTACGTATCCGCTTCCTAAAAAAATCCCGGCTCGTAGAAAAGTCCTAGACGTATATACTAACTCTAGCCAAACCCATCTACGATTAGGTCGTTTTGGGAGGGCTAGTAGACAATATTATCTCCGTGAAGTTGAATAGCCTTAAAGAATTTCCTAGCCTCTATTATAGTAGGCTAGGAGTCGGTACCTAGGCCCTTTAATCTCTGAACTAGAGGGGTTATAGAACTAGCGTATACTCTTTCGTTAGTAACTATCTAGAATTCATCCTAGCGTTCTTAAACAACTGCAGCTGCGACGGAACTATTAGAGGTAATATAGGTCTCTAGGGCCTACGTTATATACTCGAAAGTAGGATTAGATTAGCGTTAGCGTACTAGCTTAGAAGGCTACCCCTCTTCCTCGCTATCAACCTCTTCCGCTAGCCTATTTCTACCTTTTCCTAGTACGGCTGTCTCCCCAAGCTCCTCCTTTATCCACGGCCAATCTTTGATTCTATATTTCTTATATATAGTATATTACTAGGATACGAAGCCAATCTCGCAGTTATAGTAGTAGTAATATTTTATAGAGTAAATATATCTATATTTTGAGGATTCTAATAAATCCTTATTGCATTTCGGACATCCCTAAGATTTTGGCCTAGTATAAATCGATTAGTACTAATATAGCTACAAGAAAGTTAGAACCTCGTATATTTTAGCCTAGTATATCTAGAAAAGGAATTTAATAGCTAGAAACGCATTGCAGCTTCCCCGCTCGTAATAAGTTATCTATTATAAGAAAGTATAAATGAATATAAGTTGTAGATACACTGTTATATATCAAATTGGGTCTAGGCGCGTCGATACGTACCGACTACGCTAACTCGAACGAGCTATAAGCCGAGGCAAAGGTCTATTCCTAATAAATTATTTAATTACGGATGTGTTATTAAGATAATTAGCAAATCTTTTATAATCTTTTATATCCTTTCTCGAGACTATTGCGCGGTACAATCTTAGAGAAGATAGTAGATTCTAATAAGTTTATACTACTATAAACCCTAGAGGATTACCTTCTTAGCAAAGCTACTAGGATTTATATTCAACTTATATCTGTCCCAAATTAAGAAAATTCGAAAAGTAGGACCCGGCCTAACTACCTACCTTAAGTAATCGTCTCGCTAAACTATTATTTTAAACTTTCTCTAGTATAATAATTAAGGCCCTAGGGGTTCCGGGTCTTATAGCGTTGACCTCCCTAATAGGACCTACGTTAGAGTTATATACTATATACTTCCGGTCGGGAAACTGCTAATACGTAACCTAATACTTTCTCCCCTTAGTATTAAATAAGCCGATAACCCGATAGCTGAGCTTACTAGGCAAGGTACTAAAAGCTAGTATATCTACCTGTTTATTCTTCTCGAGATACCTAATCTTGAATATTCTCTTAAAGAGCTCTAGTTCCTCGCATTTTCGCTTATCGTAAGGATATATAGTTTCGAAGTTGAGTCTAGGAGGTATACGATTAAGAACTATACGTTGGTTGGTATAATCTCTAGTATATTTTGTACAACTATTAGCTTTTGATTGGCGAGATCTTATTAAGAACTAGGCCCTATTAATATCAAGTTAGAAATCCCTAGTATCCCCGATACCGATATAAGTAACCTCGCTCGCTTTATAACTATCCCCGATCTCGTAATAGCCGTTACAGTCGACTGAGACGGCTGATATAGTACCGGTAAATATCGTAGATAGGAAGCCGTACTAAGTCGCTACGATAACTCGATTTAAGTAGGTGAACTCGTTAATCTTCTCGTTACTATTCTTATATAACGTCTGTCGGTAGCGCAAACTAAGTTTATTAACTCCTACTATATCTATTTGGCCCAATAGTATACCTATTACGTCTCGGAAAATTTTAGAAGTGGGAGTCAGCTCTTAGTAGTCCTCCTACGTTATTTAGTCGATCTGTGAAATCCCTATATTTCCCTAAATACTATAGGACTAAACCGCGTCTTATCCGCAGCTATAATTTTCCTACTCTAAGAGGTTCGTATAGCGCTTATCTCTCGCGTTCGTCTACTCCGCCTACGTGCCGTCTACTATATTCCAATTTTCTAGAACGGGAGGATAACCCTTAACGAATTTTCTAGGTGCCTATTCAATTAAGATTTTTCCCGGACGCTCTAAATATCCTCGAGACGTCGCTTTTAAAGCTAGATTATCAAGCTTATCTATTATAAGGCCCGATCGCTAGAGGAATTCTTCTATATTCTTCGCCTACGTAGGTCCCCGAAACCTCTTATCGACGTCGAAATACAAGAACGATCAATCGCGCTCGAAGTAACTAATAGGTTTTAGTTATAGTAAATTTTCGAAAGTGTACCTCTAGTTATAAAAACCGTTATAAGGAAAAGGATAATACAAACCTCAATTGATTTTCGCGTAGCTAAAGAAGGGCGCTAGCTATATAGGGAGAGCGGGTTTATAGTTCGCCTATTCTACTCGACGTACGTAAACGATAGCCTCGAGAATAAGGCGAAGATTGAATTCTAGCTTATACCCAAACTTATACTAGTAGATATTGGGTTTAAGAAGGTTATATCGATAAAGTAGTAGAGTAGAGGAGCGAAGGATATAGAAGCGAAATATAGATTAGGAAATTGTTTATATATATATAGCTCGCTAGCGAGATATATACTATCAATCTATCGTTGTTTTGTAGGGCCGTACTATATAATATACGTAACGGTAACTGGGGCCAAACTATTACTATACCCAAGCTAGCTAACTCGTAATAGAATAGTCTACTAACGTTAATTAACTTCCCTTCCCGACTTAACTATAGCCTACCTAGCGTAGCCTCGACCCACCTCTAGGATTTAAAAGTAAGGTACTATTTAAAAAGAGTAAAAAACTATTATAAAGTTTATAAAGGTAAGTATTAAATATAAAAGATTACAAATCTTTCTTAAACTTAGGTCGACGTCTCGCTTACACGATCTTTATAGCTGAGAGACGCGGCTATACGCTATCTAGATATTAAGAGCCTTATAGGACTACCCGAACTCTACTATAACCTAATTAAAGGTAAAGAGGTCCGCGATCGTAATTAACGAAGGAAGGGCTAACGTACTCTATCAAGTCCTTTACTAGACTTTCCTAAAGGAACGAAGCCGCCGCATAATTAAGCTCTCTAAGGACCTAGATAGGGCTACCTCCCTCCTAAGATACCCGTATAAACGCGCTATCTCGCCAATAGTAGAGGTATCCCCGTATAAGAAGGGTAAGAGTACGTTAGCCGCTATTAATAAGAGATTCCGGATTATTTCGCTTAACGACTCGTCTGCAACCGAGGCCGATTCTAGGAAGGCCCTATAAGTATTATCCCGGAACGTAAGGAGAATAGTACGGAGGGATTAAAAGATAAGAGGTTAAAAACCTCTTCTTAACCCGGATCTAGGAGGAGCTATACTATTCGCCCCTCCCTAGCAAACGCCGAAAAGAGGAGGTATTAATAATATATAGGAGGTGCCGGCTAGAAGTACGTCGCTATCTACTAGGAAGCTATAGTAGAGAGAGCGTCTTATTAGGTCTAAGAGGGTACGAACTATAAGCTAGAAGCTATAATAAATAATAAGGTCGGAGCTATTAGATAGGGGAGGGATATTTAATAGATAAGGAAGAAGTACCTATATTCTTACGCTCGATAAGACGAACGGACCGGCTCTCTACTCCTCCGTTTTAAGTAGATAGGAATCCTTCTTATAGCTAGATCTAGGCGACTTCAAGGCCTACTGTAGTAGCTAGCCAAATAAACGTTGAATTTGACCCTTATCCTAGTTAGTACGTAAGGTCGTCTTTCTTTCGCATCTTCGTAAGAACTAGATATTTTTTATCCGGTCTTCTAAGGGCTTATTCGCCTGATTTCCCGCTTCGTAACGATATAAGATTCATGCTTATACCTCTACGTTGGGTAGTAGGAATCGAAAAGACCGAGGACCTACTAATTAACGTTCTTTTATCCGGCTACTATAGTATATATATAATTTTGATATATCGATAGTAGCTTTTCGCTAACTTAGACCGAAGACGAGTCTATCCAATACTATACTATTTTATTAAAAAATGGCGAGAGTCTACAAATCTTTTATAATCTTCTATAGTCGGGGTCCCTACCCGTTGTCTCTTAGACCTCTACCTAACCTTTCGTAATCTTTTATATAGGCATACCTAGGGAGAGATCGGGATACGGAAATTTTTATATATCGATAGCAGCTCCTCGTAAACTTAGACCGAAGACGAGTCTCTTTAAGAGTATAATAATTTATAATAAATAGCGAGATTTAGCGAATCTACTATAATCTTCTATAGTCGGGGTCCCTACCCCTCGTCCCTTAGATCTCTACCGAACTTTTCGCAATCTTTTATAAGGATATGCCTAGCGAGGATACGATATTCTATAACTATACGTATATTGGTTTTTGATTCTTTCCTAAGCTTTCTACAAATGGCTATTATTAGAAATCGCTCGCGTCCCTTCTTATTAAAGGTAGTAGCTAGATTTGGACAGAAAGCCATTATATATTTCGATTTGACTACTAGAGAATAAAAGCTACCTAGAGAGTACTACAACGCTTACTTAGGCTTTTAGGTAACGAATATACCTAAATCGATCTACTTATACTACTAAACAGGCTAGGATGTGATTCAAAGTAGGAGATAGAGCTCTCCCTTAGTACTACTACTAGACGCTTTACTATCGTTTACTAGTACCCGTCTCCTCGCTATCTCGATACTAATAAGTAGTATATATACGGTATCGTTGCCGCCGTTATACTCGGACCCGCCCTTAACTCTATACTCGCTTATTAGCTTAACTAATTTCCGCTTCTCTTACGTACCCCGTAGTACGTTATCCGCGAGCGCGATATCAACCCTCTCTACTAGTAGAAATACTATCCCCAAGTTACTATACTAGGTAACGTCTTGATTAATACCGTGTCCTAACACCTATACCTTTCCGCTATCCTGCTATGTAGAGAATAATACCGCTATAGAAACTTGAATAGAGTATAGTAGTAAGACTTCGGAAGCCCCAAAACGAAATTTATTACGTATACCTTTCAGTGCGCTGTTAACAGCGCCATTCTAGATATAATAGTATTCTTGAATAATCTAGTATTTGACGACTATATATAATTTCGGATTGGGGTCCTATAGGTACTATAGAGAGAGGTTTACAAGCCCAACTTCTAGTAAGACGTAATAGTTTCGTTCGAAAACCTCTACGTCGATAGCGACTAGGTTCCCTAGTATTATCGAATTCGCCCTCCGGAGCCTAATATCGGTAATAAGGGCTAGGTGCGCGTAAGCTAATATAAGCTATTTCGATTAGTAAGGAGTTTTATAGTAGGTATATTTGGCGGCCCTCCTAGCCCTCTTATTAGTACGGCCTTATAGTAGTCTAATAGGCGCTTCCTAGCTATCGAAGCTGATAAGATCATAGAGAGATTCGTCTAATATTTTGTTCGGGATTGACGATATACTTGGCCGCTATATTCCTTAGCCTTTATAGGTTCGTGAGACTAAGATAGATAAACCGAATATATTATTAAAGCGTGTCGGCGAGCTGGAGTCTAGCTAGGAAAAATTGGATTAGCTTTATCGAGTAACTACCTAGTAATCTTAGGTAGTAAAGACTTCAAGTATAACAATTTTAGTACGCGATAGAGCTGCGGCTAAGATAGAGTAATATACCTCTTCTTTAGGTACAATTCTATATATATCTCTCTATACCTAATACCCAAATGGAGGCTTATAGTTATTAACCTACAGAATTTATATTAAAACTTCTAGCCTATATCTCGACTCTACGCTCGGAATTTTATTCTTATTGCCGCCTGAGGAAATACTATCGCCCGAGGTCGCGATGGCTTACTACGTAGAACCGTATTGAAACCGAGTTCAACTATTTATAGCGGCGCGCCGACGATTTCTAGCTGTAATAGTTTATTAGTTACTCGCCCCTATCTATGATTCCTAAATTATAAAAGTTCGTCATGACTTATTATATATTATAAGTACGAATACGAGTAATAGCGTATAGTTTGACTATCCTTAAATACGTAGACTATCCCTAAATATTTATTCTAGTTACGAATTTAGATCAAATAGTACTGCGCGGATCCTTATAGCGTAGGAACAAGACGAGTTTTGTACCTACCGCAAGGATTTACGAAAACGTAGCGTGGTTTTTATAAAATGGGTATAGACTTTTATAATCCTTTACAATCTCCTTTAGTTATAAAAGTACCGTAATATCTCCGAGTATAGCCTCTTACCCTTTTACCCTACTCTTAAAACAAACTTATTAGGGGGAAATAATATACTAAGACAGCTAACATTCTTTATAATTAGGTAAGGCCTTTGAACAAGATCTATTTAAAATTAAATCTTCGCGCCACGCCTAAAGCTCGTTATAGACTAGTAGCTATAGATTATAGCTACCCTTTCCTCCCGGCTGATTATTGTTCGAGAGTATTATTATAGGTAAGGAAAAGGAACGAGAATATTTGAAAAAGGTAGAAGCCTATTCTATACTATTGTTATAGTATAGCTAGCTATAGGATACTATCTAGCCAGATATAAGACGCTCTTATAAACCGGCAAGTAGATAGCTAGAATCGGCTAAGGCAATACCCCGAAGATAGGGTTCCAACATATTAACGGTTAATAGAACTAAGTTATTACCGTACTACCCGCGAATTAAGTAAATATATACCTAAAGCTAAACCCTTTTAGCCGTCGCGTTACCTAGTATACCTTTGCCCAACGATCCTCCGACCTAAGATTAGCTCTAATACCTTTCCTCCTAAGAATATTATACTCCTCGCAACCGCTCCAAGGCGAGGCTTTGCTATTATAAGGGTATGGCTCCTATACCGCTTCTAGAACGAATAGAAAGACCCTATTAACTACTACCTACCCTTATACGTCGTCCTCTACGAATTGGAACTACTACTCTTTATCTTTAATAGGCCTCGGGAACTTATTCGCATATATATCGGCCTAAACCAGAGCGTGATTAAACTTGCGGGTAATAGTAAAATAGTTATCCCCAACTATAAAAATTATACCTTTAACTATATATTCTAGGTGCTTCTCCTCAAATTCGAACCTATTTCCGGGAACCTTGGCCCTATAATAATATATAAAGACTTTCGTAAAGATCCCCTACTCCTTATACTCCCGATGAGTATATAGTTTTGCGGCTATTATACTAAGGATAGGACCCAAACGATCGGCGATAAGATTGCTATATATCTTCCCGGCGATCTAGTACTCGTTTATTAAAGCGGATATTAGATCTACTTCGAAGTCTCCGGTATAGGCCGTAAGGGAGATATAGGTACGAGTCTCGATAATAGACGTAGAATTCACCGTATATATTATATCCCGTATAAAGGTAGTATCTACTACTAGGTTGAAGCTAAAGGCTAGGATTCTACGTAGGAAGAGGTCGTATAGCTTTTCGATATTAGCGTTTTACTCGGGATAGGTCTATAGTTAGTTCTCCTAGAAGAGCTCGTTACGGTAGGCCTATACTAGAATATTACGACCTTCGACGTCTATCCTTCCTAAAGGTATACGTATAATAATATAGAGATACCTAGTAGTCGGCGTAAGGTTTATTATATCTTAGCGCGTTAGAACGTCCGTTATATTCAAGCCGGCCCTAAACTATAACGCTATAAGGAAGACAGCGTCCGCTCTATAGAAGCCGGTTATATATATTAGAATCTAAGAGAAACGTTATTAGAGGTCTACCTAGTTACTTATAGTTATAGCGTCTAGGCGTACTTATACTAGGTTTAGTAGCGGGAATAGTATAGCGGATCGGCCTAGGGCCCACGGGGTATTAATCTTGGACGGATTCTCGTTATAGCTATATAATATAACTTTAAGGACCTGGATTTCGAATTTATCGCCGCTAATTCTAGCTAGGCCTCGAAACTGCTCGATTACTCGATTAGGGTCGGGGACTACAAATATAGTATCTAGGTTAAAGCCAAATAAGGGGTAGTCGCTATCTAATCTATTCAAGTTAGGTTACCGATATAAAATGTACCCGCTATAGGTCGCCGGTCTACGAAGAGTATACCTAGTCTTATTCTTTTCGAACTAGAGGCTCGCCGCCGCTATCTCTAAGGTGCGTAGGACCATCTTATTAAATTGGAGTTATTATACTAGGGTTATTCAAGTTATAGTTATTAAAGTCGGGAGAGAGGGTTTATTTTATTAGTAAAGTATATTAGGGTCCAAACGCGAAATAGACGAGCCGCGCCGCCTATAATATCCGACGAGTCGCAGGTTAATTATATAAGGATAAGGGAGAAGAGGAAGAAACAGACCCTATAGTTATTCTACTATAAGAACCTACTAGTAGTAGGAGGAAGCTAGACCGCTTAAAGAGGTACTAGGGCTATACGTTCCGTCTATTAGATATTATAAAATATTTATATTCTTTTATATATTACTCGAAACGCCGGAAGGGGAGTATATCCGACCGGGAGAACTAAGTAGTACAGTTACTATAAAGAAGATAGGGTAAGATCCCAAGTACCGCTAGCTTTATATTCAACTTGGATTTTAGATAATATACGTATTCTATAGATTTCAATTGTAGTCCTCTAGGACAGCTTAGTCTAAGGCTCGGGGGGGGGGAGTTAGTTATATTATAAAGAAATATAAAAGATTCGCGATAATTTAAGGCGATTTGAGAATCCTTTACGTTAAAAGATACCTATACCGCCTTAGGGTTCCGGCAGATTCCCAGTCTAGCCCTTATATATTAAAAAACTAGCTAGCTATTTTCGTAGATTCGATTTCAATATATTTTAATAGCGCTAGTCGAGTTCTTAGACGATCCTCTACTTAATACTAGCCGAATTAAGGGGGAGAAAGTCGGCTTATATAATAAAAGATTTATAGAAACTTATAGGTAGTTATAATTAAGCGAGCGCCTACATCCCTATAGCGACTAGCGCTAGGGAAATAACTATATTAGATACCGGCTTCTAAGCAATACTCGCTCCTATACTATAGAACTTAGTACAAACCCTAATATCTTCTATTCTAGTATCTAGTCCCATTCTATTAGAAGCAATTATACCCTACTCCTTTAGGCTATCGCTCTCATAAACTAATATAGCTAGTTTTATAATACCCTCCGTAGATTACTAGAAAATCACGACGCCGAAAATATATATTTTAAGCTATTAGACGCAAGTAAGTATAAGTCTAGGTCAAGATAGTATAAATTTCGCTTAAGATTATAGTCGTTCTAGAATAGCTACTCTCACGTCCTCAGTCGCCTAATATCAGCTACTATTCTACCTAGGTTGACGGCTTTTATAAGATTTCTTCTTCTTTATAATCTTAACTACGTAGCTGATATAATCCCTAGCGGCGCTAGAAGAGGGAGGAGAGAACGGTTTAGATAATAATATAAAGCTAGAGTCTATACGCGAAGTTACTCGTACCGAGTCTAGTAAGAGCTAGGGCGAGAGCCGGGAAGCGAGCTACGATAAGGGTTACGAAGAGAAAAAAAGTATCAAAGTAGTATATTCCGACTTCGACGATATAACGCCCGTTCTAAAGCCGTTAGAGAATAACCGTACCTATCTAATATATCTCGATATCGACAAATCTTCGGAAAAAGCCTCGAAAAAGTTAAACCCGTCTTTAGGAATATAGAAAAAAAAACTACCTCTATCTCAAGAGACCCTACTAGATCTTATAGAGCTAGAATATTAGCTAGAATATCTCAATTCCCTAAAAAAGCCTAGGTCGAAAGTAACTCCTTCTTAGAAGGCCCCCGACTAGAACTCCCTACGCGGTACTATTTGTAGAAATACCCGCTCGAAAACAATAGGGCTTAAAGAACTAGACGTTGTCCTTATATCCTATAAGGATACGGCTTACGTTAGTAAGGAGGCCCGGTCCGCTTAGGAGAAGAAGGTATCTACTAAAGAGAAGACTATAATAGCGTCTATAAAGAATAAGGCTACTCTAAGTAGGAGGAAAAAGATCTCGCTTATTAAGAGGAAGAGCGACGTTCGTAAAGTATAACTTAAAGTAGGAAAATAGATTATAGATAGTCGTAGAGTACGTTATATACTAGAGATAGAGATATAGCTAGTTAGAGACGATATTAGTAATCTAACTATATCTTTTGAAATTCCCGTATAATAAGGCCGGTACGACTAAAAACGTACTATAATCCTATTTTATACTACTTTTAGTAGTATAATATCTTATTACGCAATTTCGAAGCTAGATTTATAGGGCGGATCGAAAAGCGATTATAAGGTATTATAAAATATTTATAAAGATACTTAGTATATCCCTTATTTTGGCTAGTATTAATACGTCCCCCTCTACTCCTCTATTATAATAATAAATACGAAGTCAATAATCGAGGCTATATAATATTAATTATAACTACTAACGCCTACTATTATAATAGTCGACGGACTCCCTAGTGGTTCGAAGAAGGAAAAACGGGTACGAAAGAAAGCTAAACGTAAGAAGGAGAGACTAAAAAAATAAGTAAAATAAGAAGAGCGTATAGGAATACAATCGGCTAGTAAGGCCGACTAATAGTAGTAGATACTAGTAGGTAGCTATATAGCCTACGTTAAGGACGCCAACGAGATAGACGTTAGTAAGCCCGCTAGAGTATACGTCGATTCGGTTCCTTTAGCGATATAGGTCCTAGGCTCTAATAATCCCCTACTAAATAGTATAAGGGCAAGTCGTACCGCTAAGACTATACTACCCCGCGTTAGCTAAGTACCGTCGGTTTTATTTAGCTCCAAGTCTTAGCAATCGAACGCGAACCCGACGACCCCGCCTAAGCAGCTTTCGAGGGGGCTAGGTAACTTACGGCCGTCGGAATCCAATAAGGGCTAAATAACGCCCGCTAGCTAGAGATTAGTTAAGGATTTCGAGCGATATACTACCTATATATTCCGTAGTCTTTAGGATCCCGATAATATACCCCTAGTCCACGACAATTATCTCCAAATCGTCCGATCGCTTAAGAGAATATTTATTACAGGCGATAAAGGTAATATAGGAGCTAAGACTATCGAAACTCCCTAGGCTAATCGTAACCCCAAAGCTATACTAGGACTACGCTTATTAGATACTACTACTCCCTAAATAGACCTAACGTTTAAACTTCTTTGTATTGTTAAAAATAGTATAGCTCGCGTCCAAGCTAAAGAGAACGCCGATCGAGAAGAGGTAGTAGCGGTTAAGTACCGTAAAGACGAAATAGACCGTAAGATATTTAGCAAACGCGCTAGCGGGGAGGCTAATACGAATACTACTAGCGGTAATATACGTAGTATCGAAGTATTAAGAGCCGTTCTAGGTAAACCTACGACGCAAACCGAGACTAATCTATTAGGATACGTAATTATATACCGCTATATATTTGCCGCCAAACTCACAAAGTATAGGGTAAACCTAATAAACCCTAATTACCGTATATTGGTTAGCTATTCTAATAAGAAGAAGGCCAATCTTAGCCTTATATACGAGAGCTACCGGTAGATAATACTAGCGGAAGTCAAGGCCGTTAAGAATAAACGGGAAGTCCTAGAATACTTTACCTCCGAATAGGCACTCGCCGCTACAACTATTATCTACTCTATATTCAGCATTATCGGCGTATTAAATACTACTAGGGTAGTTAAGGACTATAATAGAGGTATTATTAATATAAGCGAGATAGAAATTGCCTATTGGGTTAGTAAAATCTCGCTAATAGAATAGGATACTATGTACCCGTTAGTCTAGTTATATCTAACGGAGCTACGAGACGACATCCTACTAGATACGAGCGTTAGTAGAGACGGGCCGTAGTAGAAGGTATAGCGGACTAGCTATAGTCTCGGTATACTAGACTACTATAGGGAGCTCCTCGTACTATATCAAGAGTACGATAAGGAGATCTACGAAACTATTACCGGTAGCCCGGCTATAAGACTTATTAAGGAGTACGGTAACGAGTCCTCCGAAATATATATCGCGGTATACTTAGCGAACCTAGTTTTGCCGCTAGGCTCGAGCCAAACCGAGTCGATACGCTCTACTATACTTATTCGCCTTAAGTCTAGAGAGCTCACTGCTAAGGTTATAAGTATATTCGAATCTAGGGTACTCCTCCTAGTACCCGCAACCCTAGAATCTAAGTAAGCTGATCGACCTCCTTTCCTATTATAATCGAAGATTATTACGGACTAATAATACGCGTAGGCTCCGAGATATTGGTGGCTGTAGTAAGGTTCGTAAAGCGTTCGAGATCGCGAGTAGGGTTAATAAATAGCTATCTCCGCTTTATCGGGCGATACGTGCTACTACGCTCAGACCTATAATAGATAAACAACGACCCGAGATATCTATAGTGGTACTATTAGTAATAGCGGCGACTATTAAGGAGGCCTTTGGCGTGGTATTAGACGTCGTAGCGACGAAAACTTTAGGCATTTAGACGGAGTAGAAGGCAGTAGTAGATAGGTATCGAGTAGGAAAATAGGAGGACTCGGCTCTAATAGGACGGGGGTCTAAGGGCCTAAGTCTAGGGGACCGACCCTATTTTCACGTATATAAAAGATTGTAAATAATTTACAATATATATATAGCCGGTATTATAAACATCGATTCTATTAAGCAGTCTAGTAGTCGTCCTATAGATATTATTATTAAGTAATTATCCTATCGTATATAGAAGATTAATTATTGAAGTAATAAAGTATACTAGTATTCTAAAAGGGCGGCGGTCCAAGGCCCTAAGTCTAGGGGACCGACCCTATTTTTACGTATATAAAAGATTATAAATGATTTATAATATATATACAGCCGGTATAATAAATATCGATTCTATCAAGTAGTCTAGTAGTCGTCCTATAAGTATTATCGTTGAGTAATTATCCTATCGTATACGGAAGATTACTAATTAAAGTAATAAAGTATACTAGTATTCTAAAAGGCCGGCGGTCCAAGGCCCTAAGTCTAGGGGACCGACCCTATTTTCACGTATATAAAAGATTATAAATGATTTATAATATATATATAGCCGGTATAATAAATATCGATTCTATCAAGCAGTCTAGTAGTCGTCCTATAAGTATTATCGTTAAGTAATTATCCTATCGTATACGGAAGATTACTAATTGAAGCAATAAAGTATACTAGTATTCTAAAAGGGCGGCGGTCCAAGGCCCTAAGTCTAGGGGACCGATCCTATTTTCACGTGTATAAAAGATTGCAAATGATTTATAATATATATACCGCCTATAATTGTAGAATATCGCAAACCGAGTTGAACTACCCTACGAATCGATATTCTATCTATACCTATCCACCTCAACGAGGTAACTAGTATTATTATTCCCCCGGTCTCCCCAACCTTAGGTATCGTACCTACGTAGGTATATAAATCGCAGCTACGCTATTAGTAGAGTCGCTAGTTAAACCTAAAGTCTTACTTATTTCCGATTGCTCTATAATTAGCGTCCTAGCCCTATCGAAATACTTATTTAGAGTTTAGATCGGACTGTACTTCTTCTAGTACGTATCGGATTAATATATTTACTGGAAAATCTTCTATAGGTACTAAGATAGGTATATTTGAGTTTCTTAGGTCCCTTAATTTTAACTAATTTAGGGTTGCCCTTAGTATTGTACTTATAGAACCGCCGCTACTAGTATTATCCTCTTACGCGGTTATAGCGGACGTAGTACTACGGCCCTTCGTAGCTTGAAAACGCTTGTATTAGTTAATCGAAATCTAGTAATAAATAATAGAATTGCGAACCTTTATATATAGACCGTATAGGGTCTTGCGCTAGTCGTTGACTAGTTTTATCTTTTATAACTAAAGAGGGGATATTAGGCTATAATCTATCTAACGAGATAGGTAGAAGATTTACCGTCGGTTAGGATACCAAAGTATATATAGGGACTTTCGATGGCTATATACGATTGCTATAGCTAGCCGCTATACTAATATTATATCAAAATTAGTTCTAGTTATTTGGATAACTACTTCTAATAAGGTACTTACCTCCTTTAGAGAGGCTTCCTTCTTCTAATCCGCGTTTTCGTATATAGGTCTAGCTATATCGACAACACCAAATAATTATTAATTAAACTAATAGGAATTGAGACGGGAGCTTCTAAATTAGTATAGAAGATAGAACGCTTTACGCTAGGCTTAAGACTAACTATATTAAGCTAAGGCACGTAATATTCCTAAACTTAAAGGATCTCCTAAAGAATTGCTATATATTTCCCGACTCGTATTATTATATAGGAACTCCAAAATCTAGTCTAAGTATAAGAAGAATTTATATACCTCTAGTTTACCTTCTATTATATTACTTATTATTACAAATATTTGTAATTCCCGTGACCCTTATATATCTTTTAGGTTTTTAATATATATTAGCTCTTTTCGCTAAAGAACTTTCTACTAATTTACAATCCCTAGTTCTTTAAACGTAGTTTACCAAGGTTGATATTTTTTCATAAAATATAGATCTCGGGCCCTAACCTATCTTAGACTAGTTCTCTTAGGGAATGGACGGGACGTAATATCGATTTCTACGTAGCTAGATCTCTATCGAGGTATTACGGTCCTCCTACCCCTCCTATATAGCTAGGTACCTTTACCTAATATTATTTAAGCTTCTTATAGTCGCCTTTTTAGTTCCCTTCCTCGAAACTCCCTACTTTAAGTTATAATCTTTATCTTGTCGACCTTACCTAATAATAGCTACTAGGGTAGTACGCGTCACCTGCAACAAACTAGGCTATTCTAACGTTCCTTATAGTATTATAATATAAGTATCGCTTATTTCTTGAGAAGAAATCAAACTTTCTAATACGCTTAGGCCTCGTCTAGATCCCCGAGACCTAGTCGACCTCTAGATATGTCTAAAGTGTTCTAAAACCGTAGCGTTAAGCTTAGGGTATAATTACTATGAAATCTAGTATTACTTCTACGACGATTGTAGTGTTGGCTTTATATAGTAGGTACTCGGTAGGTATAGGGGATACGATTACCGCTCGGTTATCTTCTTAGACTAAGATTAGCCTCCACCTTTATTATAAAGGCCTCGATCGCGTATAATTATACTAGCAAAGTCTATAGTAGTAGCTATACTAGCGAAGTCTACGACTACAGTTGCGCTAGCGAAGCCCGCGGTAATAGCTATACTAATAAAGTCCCCGGTAATAGTTTTACTAGTAAAGTCTACGGCTATAATTGTACTAGCGAAACCTACGGCAATTACTATACGAGTAAGGTCCGCGGTAACGGCTATACTAGCGAAGTCTATGGTAATAGCTATACTAGCGAAGCCTACAGCAAACCTAGGACGAGGACGTAAGCGTAAGATCGGAGATAAAGACGCCTAGGATAACCTCTAGCGACCTAAGTCTAAGACGCCCCGATCCTCTACTTTAATTCCCACCCGCAGTTACTCCCCGCCTTCTACTAGAAGTAAGTAGGCGCCTAACTTTTCCAACGGGCCCAAGTAGAATCCACGTTCTACTACAACCCGGGACGATAGACTAATAGGGTTACTTGTACTCGTAGTATCCTATTAAAACGAATTCGATAATACGCCCCTCGAACCGGTAAACAAACCTAAAAAGACCTCGTTAATAGAGACTCTAACAAAGATAGCTACTGTAAAAAAAAAGATACAAAGAGTACTAAGGGCCCAAACCCCTAACGATAATGGCGTAAATGAAGGTACCAACTCTACCTCTATATAGATAACAAGGACAAGTTTAATACTAGTAGTATCCGCCTATAACCGCTCGTAGAGAACGTCGGAGGACCCTTTACCCTTATATACTATCTATAACTCCGCTATTTTTGGAGCTGGGATAGATAAGGATTTGTATTCCAATTCTATACAAGTAATAGTAGCCGCGTCGATTTTAGATATAAACAATATATTAGTTATATAGGTACTATCGAAGGTACTCGCTACGTCTACTACTATCTATACCAATCCTATAGGAATACTATCCAAACTGGCCGGCCATTCCCTCCCCGGTTCTACGTATAATTCGATAATAGCGTCGGAGCCGATAGAACTCGATACTATTACCTCGTAGCTATTACTAGAAGAAGCGGCTCTCTCCTATACCCCTCTTCTCGATAGTTCTTCTAGAGATTAGACTAGGCCTAACGGTAGTTCGATAGAGGTTTCTCTTAATAGAATAGACTAATACTCAATATTAGAAGTACCTACTACGGTAGAACAAACTATAGTACGTTAAACCTAGTTATATAACTATACTACCGAAGAAGGGAACTCTATAAAGCTTATTATAATACCGATATTAGATGCCGAAGTAGTATATCTAGATAATATCGAGCTATAAATAGTCCTACTAGCTCGTACCTCTTATAGTACTACTAGTATAGGCGACCGCTCGTATAAAGACACCGAATACGCTCGCTAATCCCCTACTCTAGAGACATTATGGACTTGGCTAGAGAAGTCTAGTATAGGTAAATAGGATAAGATAGAACGTCTTACCGGGACTCTTTAGGCTATTAAGAACAACGATAATAGAATCGTATTTAATCCTAAAGCGGGTAATCTAGTACTCTCTAGTTTCGGTGTTCACGAGCTTGACCAGCCTAAGTTATTTACTAGTAGCGACTTTTAGGCTTAATATACCAATAAGAGTTACTTGAGAATTAAAATCCTAGAAGATTTAGTACGTACTTATCCGCCGGCTCGTAGACCGAGTAAGGAGAAGGGGAGTTCCGAGGGTAGAGAAGAGTTATAGTAGCCGGTAGAATCCTAGTATTTAGACGTAAGATACGATTGCGAAGTCTCTTCCCCGTTAGCTATCTAGTACTAATCGGATCTAGTACTCTATTAGGCGAACTACAAACGGCCTTTAAACTAGCGGGCGCCTCTACGCTACTCTTGGAGTTCTTATAGAAGATAAACTATTAGATGGATACGTCAAAGACATTCCCCTCCCATTCTTAAAAGGGTTTGAAAAAACGCCCCCCAAATTGGAGCAATAAGGGGCGTATACTAGGAGCGAATTAAGTACTAGTAACGTATCGTACGAGTCCGTAGAGATTCTATTCCGTTACGGTAATTACCTCTCTGTCTTACCATTTCTCTAGAGACTTATAGAAGTAGATTCGTTAGCCAAAGTAGCCGAAGTATTTGAAGGAATTTAATACGTATTAATCGCGCCTAATCGGATTGATAAACTCCGGCTTCTCTATCGTACCTACGCAAGCGAGAACGTATTAACTAAAGAAGTATTATAACGTATTAGTAGCTAGGTTGTATTTCCCGTTCCTACTAGGTATTATCTATATATCCTACCGGGTTATAACTACCGGATATTATCTCTTCGTCGTTCAATTATCCTCTAACGAAACTACTTTTTACCTATCTATCTTCCTCTACGGCTACGATACTTACAACCCGAGCTTATCTTCCGAGTATAAGCCCGTAGTAGTCGCGAACAAACGCCAAGTTACGCTAATAAACTACTCGAAGTAGAAGTCCGTATATTAGTATCCGACCTTCGAGGCTTACTTACCTACGAGTCTAAGGTCATCGAATAGACGCTTCACGAATAGTCCGCCCTAGCTAAGATTATGGAACTCGTAGCCTTAAAACCACGAACGTCTATTTAGAAGGAAGCGCGTAAGATATAGAGCGATATCTTAAGTTAATAGGCAAATTTTACTAAATAATATCTCTTTCCAAACTATATCTAGGTTCCCGGTATTACTATATACGACTGCGTAATAACGTATATCTTTCTATCTTTGCGCCCGGATCTCACGGAGTCCGAATACAAAGCTTGATAGGCGTTAAGATCTAGCGGGTCATAAAAAGTAGTTAGGAGAACCTTGGGAGGGTAGGCTATATATATATTTAAATTACTTAGTATACTATATAGTACTTGTTATTCTAAGGGGGAGTTAGTATAAGGGAATATCTATCTACTAAGATCAAAGATTAAAGCTATCGTCCTATAAAATCTAAGAGAGGAAAATGGTTATTTTAGTTTCAAAATAGAAGTTTTTTATTCCTTTCGTAATAATAATAACTAATTTAAGACTACTAATTATTATAACCTCTTAGAAGGAAAGATATTAGCCGCGTATTACGTTAGAGCCTAAACTTTTACAAGTTTTTATAGACTCCTACAAACATTTACATTATCTTTTTTTTCCAAGACCTAGACGCGTTTTACTAGCCAAGACTGAAAGCAATTTTGTAAAGTATAGTAATTATAAGGGCTATCTTTCCTCGTAATAGATAATATAGGTTCTATAGTCAAGAAGGTATAGAGTAGAAAAGAGAGTATAAGTTACCTAATAGTAGTCGTATTTAGACTTGGACTACTCGCTTTGTTATAGTTTTATCTAGTTTTATAAATACTTATAGACTTCTCCCTTTCGTACTACTTTTATCCAAAGCCTTTAAGTACGTTTAATATCCAAAGCTTCGAAACTAAAGCCCTATAATATAAAGTCTCTTATATATAGCCTTCTTGCTAGTATTTTTTACTAAGACTTTTTGATTTTTCCTAATTATAAAAACTAAATTTCAATCCTTAGACTACAATTTAGTACAAAAGCT
>QWZN01000265.1:0-27541 GCA_003693225.1 Venturia aucupariae | reverse complement strand
AAACTTAGAAAGATGGATTTTTATTTACCCTAAAAGGTAATATTATCTATTGGTCTTTAACTAAGGCAAAACGTGTTACTAGGTCTATTCTAGCATTAGAGATTCTAGCGATATCTAATAGCGTAGATAAAGGCTTTATTCTAGCAGCAACTATCTCATAAATAGTTAAACAGCTAGGTTTTCCCCCTATACCTATTATTATATATACAGATTCATATTCCTTATATAAATACCTAGTAAAGCTGGGGACAATAAAAGAAAAGCGACTGATAATTGATATTATGGCACTTCGTAAATCCTATAAGAATAGGGATATTATAGAAGTAAGATAGATTAATAGTCAGGACAACCTAGCTAATTCACTTACTAAAAAGTTACTAAACTCTAGCCTGACTATATTACTAGACAAAAACGAACTAGATATCCGTGTCGAAGGCTAGGTTTAACAACTAGCCCAAGTTGCCAAACTTAGAAGTTAGGATATAGTACTATAATACTATATGCCTGTCTAGAAATATTAATATAAGATTGTACTAGAATCCAAAAGCTAGTATAATTATACCGCTATTTCCGCAAAAGCAATATAAGTAACACGACTTAGAAAGTACTTCTAGGGATTTCCTATCTTTATTATATTTTCTAAGCTAACTTCAGGTATTTTTATAGCATTTTACACAGAAATACTACTAATAAAGTAATAAAATAAACACTATTGCTATCTAGAACACCCAAACACCTCTAGAATATACTAGGAAATCAATCGTAATTAAAAACACCAAGCAAATTACCTTGCTAACTCCGAAATTAGGAAAATCTATAAGATAATATCCCCACTACTAAAGAGTAAAGATAATAAACTAAGATTATCTAGTAAGTATTTACTAGTACAAACTATTACCTCTTAAGCTACTAGTACCATTAGGAGTTATTAGACGAACTCTAGTTACTAGGGTATATAAGCCCTTTATAACTCTACACTCAAATCTATAATTTATATATATACTACCCTAACGATATCGAACTACTCTAATACTATGAACTCCTATTACTACCTTGTATATAGTAAATAGTCGCTGAAGACCTCTAGAACAAGTATTATAGGTAGCTAGCTTTACTACATAGCTATTAGATATCTAACCCATGATTGCGCCCAACTAATACTAATAGTAACGATATTAACGTATACTAAAACCAATATTTACTCCCTCTTTTCCCTACTAACCATTATGAGAATTGCGATGCTAATCTACCTTATACCGTAGCTAGTTTAGACTAGTTTATCTAGAGTCTGCCTAGACCAATTCCTAATAGTAAAATGGAACTAGATTTCGAGTTCTATTATTCTTAACTATAGTCTAGATAAACAAGTATAGCTCTCTTATATTAGCTAGGTTCTTAGGCTAGCCTAACTATAGATATATCATATTATTATAGCGTGTAGTAGAGCGGATCTTAAGAATTTCCCGTTTATTAAAAAAGATTGTCTAACCTATAGTATCACTAGAGCGGATTCTAGTAGTAGGAGGGATAGGAATTCTTGACGGCTGGGATCCTAGTTAGGTAGTACTATAGTAAGTTAGCTTACTATAGTAATATCTAAGCAAAGGTATATACTTACTATAAGGAAGATAGAGTTAGTATATTCTTAATAGTATCTCTACTACTAGAATTGCGTATATTTCTAGGAGTAAATGGAAGTAGATTGCTATTAGGACCCATTTTGCGACCAGGAAGCCGGGAGGAAGAAGAAGGAGTTGCAGGAATAGGACTAGCTAGACTTACTAGTACCCCTAGAGGCGATTCTTTATTAGAGTTACGGATTATTCTTCTCTCTCTCTTAGTTTGCGCCCGCTAATACTTATTTAGTATCTTAGATATTCTAATATAATTAGTAACAGCAACAGTATTTACTAATAGAATTCTCACCTAGAAAGAAGATAGCTAAGGAAGGAAGTAGATATATAGATAGTAGATAGAAGAAGGTCTAAAAAGTCCTAGAAAGAAAAGTCAAAGTTAAGTATTTAAATAAAGAAGAAAAAGAGTAGGAAAGACCTATATATATACCTAATTAACCTTAATCTCGGTATAAATATAGCGGCTTTATTCGCTTCAATTCGCCCTAGGATTACTTAATTAGGATAACATTTCAACTAATTTATATCCTTACCAAACCCATAATCGAAATTCATATTACTATAGGCACTAATTCAACTAATAATAACAAGGTAGACTTAGTAGCCGTAGTTATTACACTCCGACGCATATTATATAAGCTAGGTATATACGTATTTTCGTATATAGATAGTCCTTCTCTCGGAAAAATACGGCTACTTTAGAGGCATCAATCTACTGTTCCGAAACCGGTAACCTAAGCTAGTAACTATACTCAATCTAGATTTGTTCATCCGAAGGTCTTCCGGCGTACAAAAGGATTTAGGAAGCGGTTTTTCTAGATTCAGTTTTTAGTATATTTTTTTTATAGCTTTAGCCTATATACTCATTATCCCCTTTTCCTTTGTTATAAAAAGAAGAGTTGCTAGTGTTTGGATAACCACGTTATATACACGAATATAATATATATAGAGAGTATATATTATATTACCGAGTCTATAGAAGTATATAGCTATTATATAGTTAAAGACCTATATATAGCTACTAACCTCAAACTGCTAGCTAGCATGCCAGCTAGCAGTATTCAGTATATATAACCGTAGCAACTCTAGTTACTAAGTAAATCAACTATTATACTTTATAGATAAGAAATACCTTGGTTCACTTCCCCTTTACAAGTCAATTGACTTATACCCCTAGGATCTATATAGTTAATCCAACACTTATTTTCTACTAAATTTCTTTCTATATTATTTTCGTTTAGAAAACCTTAATAGAAATACTCTAGGAATAATCTAGAAGTCCTAGGAATAAACTAGAAGTTCTAGAAGTTATAGAGATACTCTAGGACTCCTAGAAATTATAAGAATTATAAAGAAGTATAAGAATAGATTTATATTAAAGATAATCTCTACTATTAGAAAAACCTTAATATACTTAGGCTAGATAGTCTAGGTAGAAACTATTAGAACCCTATTGAAACTATTAGAACTACTAGTCCTATAGAACTCCTAGCCTATCTAGATAGTTATAGTTTCTCTTTCTATATAGTACTCTAGACTATTAGATCTAGATACTCTAGTAATAGAGGTAAGAGAACCTAGGCCCTAGAGAATAGAGATCTAGGCCTTAGAAAAGAGAAGGCCTAGGCCTAGAGGAAAGAATAAAAACCTAGAGAAAGGACTTAGATAAATACTACTAAAATCTTAGAATAAATCTATTAGTTCCTAGAATATAACTAGAATTTATTCTTAAGTATACTACTACTAGAAGAGAATATAGAGTTATATACCTTAGAGTAAATAAAAAATAAATATATATATAGTTATTATAAAGTTAGCTAGGATAAAAAATAAGTGAGGTCAAAGCTTTTACCCTTAAAAACCAACGTTTTCTTATATATCTCTCCTCGTATTATACCTATAGACCTAATAATTTCTTAGTAGACTAGTATATATCTATACTATAGCGTATAAAAATATCTAGTAATTATATTTAGTACTCCCTTAGGAGTACTTAAGAATACCTACTTTTCTATAGTAAACTAGCTATTATAAATTTTTTAACAATTAAAAATTCATAATAAGCTAAACTTTAGCTTTTAGATATAGTATTTATTATATAATTAAATTTTGAAATCTCTAGTCTAATATATAGCTATAGAGAAGCGTAGGGAGATTACGTATTATTATAAATCTTTTCTTTTTATTTTCTGTCCTTAATAACGTTTTAAATATAATAGCTATAGTTTGAAGGAGTATACTACTAAATCCCTCGCGTTTTTTTAATCTAGAAAGATATATAATATAATATTATTTTAAAACTTTTTTTTCTTAGTCCAATTTCTTTTCGAGCTTAGATTACTTAGTTATTAGAAATACTATATATATAGAACCTATAGAATCTCGTTAGTCTTACTACGGTCTATCTAGAAATATAAAAAAAATTATAGTAATCCTATTATATCTAGTACTCCTAGGTATATCTAGGACTTCTAGGACTTCTAGATTATTTCTAAGGCTCCTAGATTATTCCTAGGTCTTCTAGATTATTCCTAGGATTTCGAGATTATTCCTAGGACTTCTAGATTATTCCGAGAACTTCTAGATATTTCCTAGGACTCCTTAATTATTTCTAGAGCTCCTAGATTAATCCTAGGACTCCTAGTTTATTTCTAGATTATTTCTATTAATATTTTACTAACAAAGGTTTTTCTTTTATGAGGAACCTACGATTAATATATATAGATTATATAACTTATAGTTATTTAACCTTATTTATAAACTATCTTTCTTTAAAAAAATATTCTAAATCTTATTATAATTACGTTCTTTCTTAGGAGAGTATTCTTATACTTAAGGCGACTATATATAGTATATAGATAGGCTAGAGTATACGTAGGTATTCTAGACCCTAGGCTATAAAATCTAGTAAAAACCAAAACTCTAAAGTCTATAGAAATCCCTAAATCCTAGAATCTATTATAACTCTAGCGTGAATAATATGTATTATAATATAATAATATACTAGCGGCGTTCGCGTCTCTATAGAATCTTATAGAAGTTTTTCTATAATTAAAATAAAGCTACTTACTTCTTAATTCCTCTTTCTAATAATAATATTAACCTCTTACTAGTATCTTACTAGCTTTTTATCTAGATATCTAACTCCCTCCCCTTATCTATCTTATTAATAATAGCGTCTTTATATAGACTCGTCTCTACGCTAGCTACTTCTCTACTAAAGAGATCTAAGAAAGCCCTAGAAGTTTAATACTAATACTACTATATATACTATACGTAGTACCTACTTAAAGGGAGTAAAGAGCTACGTATAAATTGTAATAAAAGTAATACTTAGAAGTACTTCTATTACGTCTTTATACGTAAGCTTTATAATAATATAAGTACTTAACTACTCTATATAATAGTAGCGTATACTTATTAAAAAAAGATCCGTTCTAACAATATCTAGGTTATTAATAGAATCCGCGACAAGTACTAGGGCTTAGATAATAAAGATATTCTAGTAGCTCTTACTCTATACCTCGCCGACGCTAATAAGTAGATACAAGTATACCTATAGAAGACTAAGCGCTTTAGTAGTACTATAAAGCTAAAGAGTATAGTATAAGTTAGTATTAAGATACTTTATAAAGTAATTAGTATATAAGCTACTAAAGAGTATATAGTTAACCTTACTAATTAGTTATATATATTCTATAATTTACTTACGTATTATATATAATAACTATATTCTAGAATAATTAGCCTTCCTTTACTTCTACGCGAGTACTATTTATATACCTATCTAATTTATTGCTACCTCTAGGATCCTTTAGATTATACCCGCCTAAAAATAGTATCCTTTCCTCTAGGATTCAAGGCCCTTAGGGCCCTAACTTTAAGGCTAGCTCTCAAACTAGCGTATAAGTTACGACGATATATAATATTATAGTAGTAAGCTTTGTATCTTATCTCCTCTATAACTATTATAGTAGGAAAAGCATTAGTAAGGTAAAAGCTAGATATCTTATCTACCGTTAATAGGATCTTATAATTAGATAGAATAGCGGGTTAGAGGTAAGATTAGATAGAAGTAAATATATAGATAAAGATAAGATAAAAGGTCTTAAATATACTACTCAAAAGACTATTATCTAAAAGTAGTATAAGTATATATAATTGGTTAGTTCTTAAATATTAGATAGATCCTAAGTCCGTCCCTTATATACTAGCCCTATAATAGTATGTCCCTACTATACTCTCACCCCCCTTTTATAGTTATATCGTCCCTTAATATAACAAAAACCAGTTATTGCTACTAATAAAAGAAAAATGTATCGCTACTAATAAAAGAAAGAGTATTAACCCTAAGTACTAGTACCTACTACCGTACTAGATAGACCTTCGCTATTATCCTTACTATCTACCTTATTATTACTATCGCTATTAATATCCTCAAGCGTATCCTTAAGATCGCGTTTATTCTATTCTATTATAAAGTACTAATCTAGTTTAGTAACTAGTCCGCCTTCGCGGAAGTAACATATAAAGAAACTTGTTTCGCCAAAGTAATAAATCTCTTATTTAACGAATATAGCAAACTTATTAGTAATTAAGTACGTAATCTTAGTCTCCTATCTATTAATAATATCCTTGAAATAGCGCTTATCCTTAACGACCCTCTTAACTTACTTAATAGTATCGTAGTTATTCTATTAGAGACGACTAATTAGTACTTATATAATTAGCTCGACTAAATATAGGGTAATATATAAAGGAAAAGGATATAGTAACTTGCTATAGTTAATAGAGTAACTAGATAGAGACGTAGGTCCAACCTAGAGATCGCGATACGCCTTGGTAAGCTCCTCCTAAGTACTACCTTTAGGAATCTTAAGTATTGTATAATCTACCTTAATACTATAGTACTAGGGTAATATAGTTAGACGAATACTATCTACCTTTCCTACTAATCTATAGAAGTTTTACGGATGTATAATACGGATAGTATAGTTACCTATAATCTAAGGCTAGAAGTCTACTCTAAATCGCTTAGTATATATACTATCCTATATCTTTAGAAGGATCTTCGTAATATAACCGTTACCGAGGGAGACTCCGGTAAGTTTATTTATATCCTACTACGTAACCAAGTTGTCTATCTTATATATTATTAGAATGTACTAGGTATAGTTATCGGCGGTCTCTCTAAATATAGTTAGACTACCTTGAATCTAGTTCGTATCTTTATTTGATTCGATAGCTTCTTTAACGTTAATATCGATATAATAGAACTAGAAATTATTACCTTTTCTAGTCGTCTTAGCGTAGTATAGGTAGGAAATTAGCTAGAATTAATAATCTAGATAAAGCGTAATATATCGAGCCTAGTATCTAATAGATTAGTATATTGCCTACTAGGTAATACTATAGTATATAGTTCGGTTCTATCCTAGATTATTCTTTCTATTTACCTTACGCAAATACTATATATAGTATACCAATTCGATCTTAGTAATATCCTTAAAAGTCTAGAACTAACCTGTCTACTATAAGTTGCTAGGAACGTTCTTAAAATACTTAATCTCGTTAATCTTTCTATTATACAAAGCTTCTTCCTTTATCTAGTACTTAAATATAGTCTCGTTTAGAATACTACTATCGCGATCCTAGTCTTTAAGGTCGTTCTTTATCTAGATACGGTTGCGAAAGGTTTCGTGCTTCTTAGGATTTATAGTATTCTTCTTAAAAATATTAATATTAATTAGCTTATAAGCGTAGATACTAATATAGTTAGAATAAATAGCCGGATAGTTACCTATACGAAACTACTTAAACTTGTCGCGTGAAGTTATGAACGTAACTAGGTTTATATAGGTTACCTATTCTACTAACTACTTAGTAAGAATAGATATCTCGCCGTTTTGTATCTAGAGTACCGCCTAGCCTATTATATATTATAAGTAGTTCTAGTATATCTTATCTTTAATAGTAATAACTATCTTTGTAAACTTCTAAAAGTTATCTAGTATCGAGCGCTTAATTATTACCTTCTTAACCTTCTTACTAAGATCTATATATCTAATATTGCTAATACGTATCTAACCTCTTTAGAAAGATACTTAAACGAACCTTATTAGCTGTAGCGCTATAAGTATAAGTATCCTTAGTAAGCTTAGTATCTTTTACGTCCTTCTTATTATCTATAAGTCCTATATTATCTTTATTATACTCTTTAGGAGACTTCTACCTACTCTTACCTTTCGAGCGGGTAATACGAGATATATTATAATCTTCTCTAAACTTCTCCTTATTCTACTAGTCGAGGGACTTTATTACTTCTTCGAGGGTACTAAGTTGCGTACCGTAAATCGATTCTACGTTAGACGAGGAAGATAAAAGCGCTAGATCTAATAGTTTTTAACTTATAACGGAAGTTGCCGGAGTATATTCTCGAAAAGAATCGTTATTATACTATCTAATCCTCTTCGGACGTATAAGATAGTACTGAAGTTAGTACGTAGTAATCGGTAGTAAATACCTTAGGTAATAAACTCTACTAAAGTTATCCTAGTTAATATCTTTAGAATACTTATTATAAACTACTCGCTTAATCTCTTCGCCCTTCTTAGTACTAATAATACTAACTAGGCCTACTATATTAGACTACTATAGTCTTAATAAGTTTTAGGATCGAGCGATTATTAATAGATAATAGTAGATTACTATACTAAGTATCTTAAGTACGGTTTGAATCGGAAGCTCGTTAACTATCTTAAGGTATATTCGAAGTCCGTAAAGTAAATTACGGCTAAGTTAGAACTTAGTAGTCTATAGTATAATACTATCTCTCCTATTAATAAAGAGAGGAGACTACTTATTATTAAAGAGCCTACTAAGAATTCCGCTATCCTATTTAACGAAGTATTTACCTACTCCGTTAATATCTTCTACTCGCGTTAAGCTACGAATCTCCTTATATATAGCCCTTATCTAATTTCGGGTTTTCACGCCTTAGGTCGTATATATATTTATAATAGATAAATCGGTTTCAAGTACTTCTATAACGGACCTAGCGGTAGGGATAAGTAGTTTATACTCTCCGTCCTTACTCTATTTTAAATAGTTAATAAAGAGTATTAAGACTATCTAATTTCAATTCAATCGCTTCTTAATCTCCTAACGAATACTATTAAGATAAGTAATACGCTCCCCTAGTTCTATAATATCTAATACTTAACTCTACTTCTTGGTACTCTACTTAACCAACTTAAACTATTCTAACTCTAGAAAGCTTATAGTATTATCCTTATCTATAGTATTTACTCTACTCGTAATTATAAGAGCGGTATTATTATTACCCGTTCTAGATTCGGAGTTATCTATTTCTTATCTATATATACTCTCTAATAGTATTGGTATTAGGATCTATAATCTATTCTAGACTCTAGTTCTAGTTAGATATTAGTTAGATATTAGTCCGGTACTAAGCTAGGTTACGTACTATAGTACGTACGGCCTTAGCTTCGTATACGTAGATATCTTATTACTTAGACGTAGAAGAGATTCCTCTCTAGCGTTTACTCTAAATATATATATTTAATCTCCTTTCTCTCTTAATACGTCTATCCCTATAGTACTACTATATATCCTTATATTATAAACGCTCTACCTCTTAAGGGAGTATACTATATCGGTACTATTAGAGATTAGACCTTCCCCTAAACGATTATAGGACCTAAGATATATAACTAGAGCGTAGAAGCTAGTAATAACGTTACTAATCCCAAAGCTAATACGTAGTAGTAGCTAGAGAATAAAGCGGCCTCCCGTAAGGACCTACTAGTTAGTAATAAGAACGCCGATTCCGAGTTAGTCGTTCCGGCTACTTCTAAGACGCTATCTAAGGATATAGTAGGGAATAACCTAGAGTTAATAGCTCGAAGGGCTAAGCTAGAAGCTTAGCTAAAGATTGTAACCCTATAGGTCCGTTTTAAGGAAGCTAAGCTAGCTCTAGCCGCTACTAGTAGCGTAGGGCTAGCTAAGAAGAGCTACGAGGGTAATTCTTAGCTTCTAAAGTCCTACTACCTAATACCTCTAAAGTATAAGGGTAACAATATAGCTAGATATAAGGTATTCCTCTACAAGTTAAGTAAGTACTTCGCGGAGTATCCGTAGTAGTATAAGGGCGACGTATTTAAGGTAGACGTGGATAGAGTTAGACTAGTAGAAGCCCTCCTCGATAGACTATTAGTCTAGTTATAGATAAGCTTCTAGTTGGCCCGTAAGAGTAATATTACCTAGGAGGAGTTTAGTATCTAGTACTTAGATTAAGTCGAGGATCTAATCAAGAGGTAGAATAAGGCGGGAGAGAACTTCTAGATAGTAAAGTAGTTACTAGGCTAGAGCGTCTCCGCCTTTACTTAGTATCTAGAGGCCTATCTAACCGAGACCGGTATAGTAACTAAGCTACCTAAATCTTAGAAATACTATGTATTACTTTTTAAGGTTGAAGCCTCTCTTCGTAAGATATTCTAGGTATATATACCTAACCGTACGGCGCTAGATACCTTAAAGAAGACGCTTAAATAGCTTTAGTTAGCTAAGTCCTCTAGGGTTAGTATCTCTACGACTAGTAATAAGTAGTTCTCCGCCTCCCGTTCTAGTAGCGAGTCTAGCAAGAAGCGCCGCCGCCGCGTTAATATATAGAGTAAAGGGTAGCCTACTTCAAAGATATCGAAGCCTACTAACCCCTAGGGCTCCGGTTTCTCTAGTATAGCTAAGGGTAGAGCGACGCTAGGGAGTTACTAGACCTATAGCTCGATAAGCTATAAGTCCCGTAGTTACCTAAACTCTAAGGGTACTACGAGTACGCCGGGAAAAAGGTAGGCCCGATAGACCTCGTAAGCGTATATACTATCGGGCTAAGTAGGAAGTCTAGGGATTCTAATCTTAGGGTCCTAGCTAAGTATTGGCAAGCCGGTCGTAAAGACGTCGAGCCTACTCTAGTAGATACTAAAGTACCTATTAACCTAATCTCCTAAGATCTTATAGTACTCTAGGGATTAAAAGACCTAAGGTCTCTATCGAATACGTAGTTATTAATTAAGCGTAAACCCCTAGCCGTCTACGGGGAGCATATAGTATAGCTAGAGGTACGGGATACGCTCGGCGAATAGAGGTAGTAAGAAGTTGTCTTAGTTACCGTAAATATTGCCGGGTACCGCCTACTACTAGGAAGCCTCTAGTACAAACTTATAGAACTAATTCTTAACTAGAAAACCGACTCTATAAGCTTTACGTACTCTAGTAAGAGTAGCGTTATAGATAATCTACCTAGGAATTAGGAGATTATATCCGCCGAGTCTATAGCGAAGGTCCTAAAGCGGAGCGCTAAGGATAAGATCTATAGTTACCTAATATAGATTTAGACTACGAAACCCTCTACTATAGGCAAGGTTTACGGCGGAGTCAACCCGATAGATATCCAAGCGTATAGAGAGTACGGCTTAGTATTTAGCAAAGAAGACTCCAAGATCCTATCTAAGCGTATAGATTAGGACTATAAGATTAATACTAGAGAGTCCCTAGTACTATTTAGGCTACTATATAACCTCTTAGAGCTAGAGCTCAAGGCTTTAAGGGAGTATCTTTAGAAGTACTTAAAGAAAGGCTAGATACGTCCCTTAAAGAGCTTAGTAGGAGTACCTATTATCTTCGTACTAAAGAAGGACGGGAGCCTACGCCTATATATTAACTATCGGGGTCTAAATAAGATAATAAGGAAGAACCAATACCTATTACCCCTTATTTTAGAGATAATTAATAGGGTTAGTAGCGTAGCCGTCTTCTCTAAGATAGATCTACGGGATACCTTCAATCGTATTAGGATCAAAGAGAGCTACGAGTAGAAGACTACCTTCCGGACTCGCTATAGACTCTTTAAATATAACGTTATACTATTCGGGCTAACGAACGCCCTAGCTACCTTTTAGGTATATATTAACAATACGCTAATAGGGTTAGTAGACGTAATCTACGTAGTATTTATTAATAACATCCTAATCTTCTCTACGGAAGAAAAGGACTACGAGAGAGACGTCTATCGGGTACTAAAGAGGCTGCGGTAGTACTACCTATACGCTAAGCTCTCTAAATACGACTTCTATATTAAGGAAGTAGACTTCCTTAGGTATATTCTAAGTACTAATAGTATAAGTATAGAGAAGAGTTATATAGCGGCTATTAATAAATAGCCGGTACTAAGAAACTATAAGGATATATAGGTTTTCCTAGGAACTACGAACTTCTATCGATAGTTTATTAATAGCTACTCGAGGGTAGCTAGGGGTCTAATAGACTTGTTAATTAGTAGTACTAACGGTAAGAACTTTCTCTAGTAGCTATAGAATAATATAGCTACTACCTCTTTCGAGAAACTAAAGCGCGCCTTTACCTACGCTTCTATACTCCGATATTTCGACATCTCTCGGCTACGCCTAATAGAGACTAATACGTTAGGGTAGGCGGTAAGTATAGTATTTTTGTAGAAGTTTCCGGACGGTATAGGTTAGCTATAGTATCTAGTAGTATTCTAGTCTCGTAAGATAACTCCTATAGAGATACGATATAATATATATAACTAAGAATTGCTCGCAATTATAAAGGGTTTCGAGGAATACTAATACTTCCTCGTAGGCGGAGCGGAGCCTATAGAGGTTCTCTCTAACTATAATAACTTAATCTAGTTTATATCTACTAAAAAATAAATATCTAGATAAGTATATTAGGTATAAGCCTTATCTAAATATAACTTTATTATTACGTATTATCCTAGTAAGCTTAACCCGGCTAACGGGTTTAGTTGGCGCCTAGATTATATAACCGAAGGGAAGTCCGTTAACTCTCCTTCGATAATACTCCCGATATTATAGGAGAAACTCTATAACTTGGTCGTAGTAAGGTCTAACTATAGTATTAGCGTAGCCTATATCTAGTTAGAGCTAAAGTTTCTAAAGAACTTAATTGGGCTATACGTTTCTCGAAACGTTATCGCTTCGATTAGGGTAAAGGTAAAGGCCGAGACCGTCTAGATATTCCTAAGTATCAAAGTTAGTAAAGTCGAGGATAGCTTAGGTAGTTATTCCTTAGATAAAGAGGAGGCTCCGGCCCCTCGTAGAGACCCGCTAGGTTTCGTAGATCGTTCCTAGTATAGGACGCTAGTAGGACTAGTATTCGTATACCTTAAGGGTAGCGACGTATATAATAATACGCCTAAGATAATAGTAGACCTACTTAAGAAAATTCAGTTAAATAACCCTTAGGTTTAGAAGAAAGCCTAGGCGGGGTATACGGAACGTAACCCTACCGGGACGTTATAGAAGCCTTAGGTTATAGATAACTACGGTATTCTAACGTTTAAAGGAGTATACTTTGTTCCGAAGGATCTTGCTATAAGAGTATAGATCCTACGTACTTACTATAATAACTCTACTATAGGCGGATATTTAGGGTTTAAACCTACCTTAACTAATATTAGGCGTTAATATACTTAGCCTATAATACTTAAGGATATAAAGGCGTACTACCGCGACTATAATATCTATTAGAGGTCGCGGATTATATAGTATATATTATACGGGAAGCTAAAGTTACTTCCTCTTTCTACACGGCTAATATAGGAGTTCTTAATAGACTTTATTATAGAACTACCGCCGGTACTACTAAGAGATACCGTTATTGATACCTTACTAGTAATTATCGATTAGTATACGAAATGGATATAGTACTATACAATTTCGAAGTATACTAATACCTCGGAGCTTGCGTAGCTCTAGGTAGACTAGCTAGGCGTCTACGGAACGCTACTAGATATTATATTAGACTGCGGTCCTATATTTACCTCCGAATTTTAGTCGGTATTTTAACGGTATATAAGGACTACGCTTAAGCTTAGTACCGCCTTCTACCCGCAAACTAATAGATAGACAGAAAGGCAAAATCAGAATTTAGAATACTTTCTAAGGTACTATATTAGTTATTGGATAGATAACTAGCCGTACTAGCTATAGATAGTAGCTAATATATATAACCGGGTAGAGTATAGCTCTATTTAGAAATCTCTATATAAGGCTCTCTATAGGTACTACCCGGAGGACAACTAGTTAGTCGCGGATAAGCCTACTAGTAGTATTTCTAATATAACGGCGCGTATAGAAGAAATTCTAGAAATACGTACTAAACTAGCTAAGTCCGTCCGCGATACTATAGAGGCTTCGGCGGTATAGGCTAATAAGAAGAGGATTAATAAGTTATACTATATTAGTAATTTAGTCCTACTATCTTTAAAGAATATTAAGTCAAAATAGATTAAGAAGAAACTTGATTTCTACTACCTTAGACCGTTCGAGGTACTTGAGATTATTAGAACTTTAGCCTATAAACTAAAGCTTCTACTAGTATACCCGATTTATAACGTATTTTATATTTCTCTACTAGAGCCTTATCTAGCACGGCTAGGTATTTCCCTACTAGATCCGTAGGAGATCGAAGGGTAGGTAGAATAGAATATCAAGAAAGTTCTCGACGTTTATATACGCCGGAATAAAAAAGAATTTCTAGTAGTATAGGAAGGCTAGACGCCGGTCTATAATAGCTAGGAGCTAGTAGACTATCTCGTAAATTATAGTAAGGTAATTTAGGATTTTAAGGAAACTCGAAAAGCCTTATAGATCAAGTAGTAGAAACTATAGCTAGCTAAGAAAGCTCTAAAGAAGGGGCAGAAAATCTCTATAAGAGGTAGGTAAAGAAGATCTAGGAGAAGTAAGAAGTAAATTTACTTCTATAGTATAGTATATTCCGTATCGCGATACCTCCTAGGCCGGGGAGGTAGCTACGATAGCTATAGGCGACTAAGTCGTAGGAGAATTCTATAGAATTTCTAAGATAGTATAATTTATTAATAGGGTACTATCGAATCTTAACTTTCTATAAACCTAGCTAAGCCAACTCTTTTATTCTACTCCCTACGTAGAGAAGATACTATATACGGAAATTAAGACTTTCTAAACATAAGTATATAGTATAAAGTATAAGATTGAAACGAATTCTAAGATTAAGGTATAGACTTTAATAGAGAATAAAGCTACGTATATAAATAGTATAAATAGGACCTAGATCTACTTCGGTATATTTCTAAGAGATACTAGCGCTAAGAAGTCCCGTCTAAGGGCCAAAGTAGTTTTCGATAAATAAAATTCCTATATACTAAGCTAGAACCTAGGTATATAAAGTACGTAATTGAAGAATTATTCGAGACTAGAGAGATAGTAGTAGGTAAGAAACGGTTACGTCTTTTTAGAAAGATAAGATCACGGTTAGGGAAGTAAGGTAGAAGAAAGCTATAAAATTTAAGGGCCTAGTACTTATAGAGCCGGGCCGAGGTTAGAGACTAGACGCGACGCGACTACAACGTAAAATAAAGAAGAAGAAAAGACTACTTAAACCCTAATAAAGAATACTAGATATTTAAACTCCCTACTATATAGTTATTTACTCGTTATCCTCCTTAGTAGTTTTTTCTACCTTAGTATCTATAGACTTCTCGGATGGTACAGCCTTCTCTTACCTTAGAAATAAAGCCTAGGTCGGGTAGATACCTCTCCTACTATTATACTACTCCTAAACAAAGTCGATATACTTAGAGATTATATTATTATTAATAGCAAACTCGGAACTAATAGTGAAGGTAGTATACTTACTATAAAAAAATTAGCTATAGTAGTAGAATAGATTTGAATAAAAGAATATACGTTATAGTATAGAGGCGGCTAAGGTTATAAAGAGTAGTAATACTACGGTCGGCTACTATTAAAAGAACCTCCTTAGACTACGAAAGGTTAACCTTAGGTACGGCCTACTTATCCTAAGTACGGGCGGCAAGATACTACTAGTATATAGCTTTAGTACTAGCTCGTATAATTAAAGTATCGTCGCTATAAGTATTACCGATACGAATAGCGCGGAGATAGGACTTATAGTAGCGCTTAGTAGTATCTACAAAGTTAGAGAATTAATACTCGACCTAGGAAAAAGATTATTAGAAAAAAGAAATTCTTAAGATAAGAATAGCAAACTTATATAGTCGCAACGTTAACCCTTTTTAGTATAGATACTATACGCCGTAGCTATAGGTGTCTTGCTACCAATCTTATACTAATTTACTAAAGTATTTTCACGCGTGCCTACGGCTTTGTCCCCCGGGGTCTTTATTATACTACTTACCTATAGTACTATATATATATATATATAGTATATACGACTAGTTATCTTACTATCTACGGACGTAACGACGTCGGGAACGGGGGTACGAGCTAGGGGTACTATAGTAAAGAGCGTAGCGCAAGAAGGATAGTTTATAAGGAAGAAGAAGAAGTTAATATTAGTTTAATAAAATAAAATATCGCGTCAAAGTTAATTTTATTAATAACCCTTTAACCGTTACCTACGCGATAGGATTAGCGTTATTAATATAAAAAATTCTAGAATCTAAATAATACTCGATTAAGAATTAAAATAAATAAAAGCTAGGAATAAAAGCGAGCTAGGAACTTACTCTCTATATAAGCTAACGTTGCTACTACGGCCTCCCCTATAGAAGGACTTAAGGATACTAATATTATTATTAAAAGAAGAAGATTAACTTAAGAATAGAGGTTCTTAAGTAGCCTTACTAGTTACCTAGGCGTAGCTAGGCTAATACCCAAGATCACAGCCTAGTACTAGAACTATAGTTACGATTTCGTAATTAGCTAATAATAGGTTAGCTATAGGAGCTCAATCGCCTAATAGGGCGATATTATTAATATATATAATATAGGGATCTACTTCTACTAATTAGTATATAAAATAGATCTACCTTTACTATAATAAGTAACTTAGTTCTGAGGTAGGAGACATCTCTACTAACAATACAAGAGGACCGTTCGACGGGGTCTATTATATATCTTTTAAGACCGCAAAGTAACCGGAGAGTAAGTACCTAAGTAACTACGTCGAGGCGGGTTAGCCTACGCCTATAAGAATTATAGGATAGATTAGAACATTCCTAGCTATAAAAAAACTTAAAGAAGTAAGTAAATCTCTAAGTAAGCTATATACTATAGCCCTACGTAGAGACTACCAAAAGGGACGAAAGGAATACGATTAAAAAAGACTATAATATAGACTAGAGATAAGATGCGAGGCGCCTTGGCCTACCTTAGTATCTAAGTCTACTAGAATAGAGAGCTAGAAACGCCCCTATATAAGAACGGTAGGCAAGTAGAAATCCTACCTCTACCTATTCCTAGTATAATAGAACCCTAGGATGCCTCCTCTAAGGATTCTAGGGCAACCTATACTCTAGAAGAATAGACCGCCCTATCTCCGGAATCTAAGGGATCTATAGATCGCGGCTTTGGGTAAGAGGATAGGATTTGGAACTATAAGAAGAACGTCCTTAAGTTATCTTAGCTAGGCCGTTCTACCTTAGAGCTAGTCCCTAGAGAATAGGATACCGAGCGAGATTAGTACTTTAGATACCGGGGTAATCCTCTACTTAAGAGAAGGACCTCTGCCGTATACTAAATAAACTACTACTACTACTACTTAACTCGGTATATAAGTCTATTAGGCCGTTCGTAGAGAACTACGTAGATAAATACAAGATACTACGTAGATAAAGCTAAGATAGGCTAGCTAGTTATATACCTATTAGGCCGGCCGGCCTCCTATACTAGTATACAAGGCACGCTACCTTACTATTAATACTCCTCAATTTAGAGGAACCTAATCTATAAGTAGGTAGGTAAGAGTATTAACTTCTATATTAACCTTCTATCTTTAGTTGTATAGGAGAAGGAGTAGTAGAGTAGCGCCCTATTAGCGTAGTAGTATAAGTACGTATTATTGTACTACAAACGTTATAACTAAGGAGGGTTTAAACAACCTTTCTCTACTCGATTTAGGATCCGCTACGCGGATCCTGGGGGGGGTAGCTTAAGTAGAGAACGCTTACAAGTATAACCTCTAGGGAATACTATTATTTCAAAAAAAATCAGCACGGGTTATTATAAAGAATAAACCGTAAAATTCTACGACCTAAATAAGGCCGGGCTAAACCTCTATAGGAAGTAGGGTAAGGCTAAAGCAAGGGTAACCTTAGATCTAACCTAAAGCTATAGGACTTAGGCTAAGTAAGATTACTTAGCTAAGTAGGAGTTAATAAAGGGTAGTAGCGTTAGTACGATATAGTCGACGACGAGCTATATATACCTTTCTATAAACTTTTTTTTCCCCTATAGGGGTTTTTAGTAGTTTTAAAGGAACTATAGAGTCCGAGGATAGACTCCTAAATAGGGGGGTAATATTAGAATCTATAACCTATTCTAGACTCCGGGACTAGTTAGATATCGGTTAGATATTAGTCTAGTACTAAGCTAGGTTACGTACTATAGTACGTACGGCCTTAGCTTCGTATATATAGATATCTTATCGCTTAGACGTAGGAGAGATTCCTCTCTAGCGTTTACTCTAAATATATATATTTGACCTCCTTTCTCTCTTAATACGTCTATCTCTATAGTACTACTACGTATCCTTATAATCGGAGTAAAGGTCGTTATAGATTTATTAGGTTTACTATTATCGTCCTTTTAGCTTCGGCTTTTAGGTTCTATAACAAGTACCCTAGGTCGCTCGCGTCCGTATAGTTTTAGATTCGTTCGTATTTGTAGTTAAGGATATAAGAAAAGAAAGCTATAAAGAGTAAAAGAAAAGAGGGAAAGAAAGAATCCTCCTACTTAAATAGATATCCTTATAGTGTTTCTAGTCCCAGCCTATTAATAGTATTAATATAGTTTTCTATAATATTATAAATAATAGTAAATAGTAAATATAAATATAATAGAGAATATAAATACTATAATTAAATATATAAGTATAAACGTAATCTGAAAATAATAATTGAAAGGAATAAAATATAAAAATAACTTTGTAGTAATAAGAAAAGATAATAGTAAGAGATAAATTAATAGGATAATATTAATATAAACTAGTAAATAAATATATATTAAAGTTCTTTTATATTAAATATATATCTTATAAGCTTCTTCCTTATCTTATTAACGTTAGTACTATCTCTAATAATACTTTAGTGGATAGTTCTAGGCGAATTAATATCCGGGCCTAGCCTCTAGAGTTATCTAAGTCTATTTAATCAAAATTTTGCTACCGGGAATCCGCTATACGGATATTCTTATCGCAATATTTTGGTATAATTTAAGTATATAGAGGATACCTTCTACTCGGCCCGTATACGCTATCTAATAATAGCTTACTACGCTATCTAATAATAGCTTAGAGTAGAATAGTTATTGGACTATTTCTAAGATATACGTAGTTATCTATATAGGTCGACCTCTCTAGAGGAGAAACTAGGAACTCTAGAGGTATAGAGAGTACTTATCTTTTTATTAGACTATTTCCAAGGTATACGTAGTTATCTATATAGGTCGACCTCTCTAGAGGAGGAACTAGGAACTCTAGAGGTATAGAGAATACTCGTCTTTTTATTAGACTATTTCCAAGGTATACGTAGTTATCTATATAGGTTGTCCTCTCTAGAGGAGGAACTAGGAACTCTATCGTAGATATATAGTACCGCGGTTATAGTAAAAGCTAAGGAAGTAGATATAGCGTAGTAGTCCTAGTAAAAGCTAAGAGAATAAATATAGCGTAGTAGTCCTAGTAAAAGCTAAGAAAGTGAATCTCTAGATACGCGACGGCGGTACTACTTCTCGTTTACGAGATAATATAGAATACCTATACGGTAGCTAGCGTACGCGGTAGTAGTACTAACTCTTGTTTACGGGATAATATAGAATACCTATACGGCTCTAGCGTAATTAGAAGTATAGGAGCGGTGCGTAAATATCTAGGTAGTAAAGGTAATAATATCTAGGGTCCGCCCTTAGAGTCGTAATAGTAGTCTCTAAGTCGTCGAGGTTGCTTTAATATCTAGAGGTTCCTCGATTCAAAAAATACCTAGTACTAGGGCGGCCTATTCGTTTAGTTTAATACGCCGTGCTATAGATCCGTCTAATACTATTTTACTTAATAAATAAAACTACTAATACCCTTCCTAGATTTTTCTTCTTTTCGGACGAGCTATAGACTCCCTCTTTATCCTCCGTCTCTTCCTTAAGCTATCTAAACCTCCGGACTCTCCTTCTCTAAACCTGAATATACTTAAAGAAGAATTAAACGATAATAATAATAATAAACCAAATAGTAGTATAATTAACAAATTTATAAAAATTCAAGTAAACTAAATAAAATAAAATACTATAAGACATTAATAGAATAATAATAAAATTTCAATCAATAATAATAATAAATTAATAAAAGAATATTAATTTAAGAATCTAATATATTAATTACCTTCTTAAATTCTAATCTTAGGATACATAAATATCGTATACTAATTAGAATCAAAGTTAGAATATTGGTTAGCGTTAAACTCTAGGTTAATATTAGGAGGGACATTGATAAAGTCCTTATATACGTCGGGATTAAAGTTGGCTAGACGAGTAATCTAAACTATTAGGCTTACGTCTAGTTCTACCTTATCTACTATTAAGTTATCTAATAAGTAGTCGGAGAAGATATTATATTCTTCCCGATCAAAGCTATCTAGGTTTAAAATTTAAATAAATACTTCTATATTAATATTATCGTTACTATCGGACTTACTAGAATCGGATAAAGCTTCCCCTTATAGAATAAATACTCGAATATAGTCTGCGCGTATACTCCTAAATATAACTATATCGTCTAGTTTAGATAGTTTATAACTTCTAATACGACGACTAGTATCCCTATCTATATAAACTTTCGAAATCTTATACGGTCTAAGCTATCTAAATTCTAACTTGTTACTAAAGCTCTAAACTAGTTTTGTATTATATAATAGTACTAAGTTACTAACCTTATACTTTGAAGTACGGCGACGAGATATACAAGATACCTTCTAGTAGTTAATTACCTCTTAACGTATACGTTACTACCTAGTAGTAGCCTCTCGCAAATCTCTCTCTCTTAGATTAAGCTATTCTACTCGTATTATAAGAAGGTCTTCTATTATTCTAATAGACTTCTAGTTTAGTATACGCTAAGTAGTTATCTTTAACTCGATTAGTAGGATATATTCTTTACGAAGTATTATCCTAGCTAGCGTTATTCCTATTATTCGTTTTATAGTCGTCCGCTCTACCTATAGGATACTATATAATAGAGATATCTAGAGCTTCTTTCTACTATTAGTCATCTTGCGTAATACTATAATAATTAGCTAATAAGTTCGTTTAATTCCGCCTTGAGCCTATAAGTTATATAGAGAAATCTAAATCTTCCTAGTACTAAATAAGTAAAGAAGAGTATTAATAAAGCGTTTATTCTTAGAACTACTATCTATACTAATCTTAGGAGGAACTCCCTATCTAGTAATAATATACTTATAAATGAAGTTAGTAATCTACTTTATATTTAGAGAATCTTAAAGAGCCTTAGCTTTACTCTAGCCGCTAAGCTCTTTACGAGTATAAATAATATACTCGAAACCTTCTCGTTTAGGTATACCTATATAGTCGATTAACTATCGAGCTCCGAGTAACTTACTACGAATCTTTATTATATTTAGACCCTCGTTAACTTTATTTTAATCGTTTATCTAATAAGTCTTATAACCTTTGACCTACGCGGCGACGTCCTTATAATAACCTTCCTAGAAGTACTACTATCTAACTAGTTTAGTAGTTACTTCTCGTCCTTTATAGCGATACTTATTATAAAGGCGCTCAATGATTTCTTCTTGTTCTATAGTATTATTAATAACGTATCTATATAGTAATCCTTATACTCCCTAGCAGGACAATTATTAATATAGAATAAGAAAGTTAAATACCTTCTTTCTAATAGCGTAGTACTCCTTAGTAGAGGAGTAAAGCGATGGTTTCTTTAGTATTATTAGGTAATCTATAATTATATAATACTTGTTAGTATAAGTACTATCTAGTCCTTACTATTTTCGACGCTTCTCTAATAAAGGTTCGCTTTTACTATCCTATATTATACTAGAACTCTTATTTAGATTATTATCTAAGGAGTCTTAAAGTTCTATTTAGTTAGTCGTATAGTATCCGTTAGAACTAGAAAGTAAACAGATCCGCGGACTATAATAAGTAACTACTCTAAGATCCGAGGCTATAAAATCGTCAATGTCGAAATTAGGAATAAGAGGAGTATTCTTAATAGGAATATCCTTATATTAGCGAGATAGTCTATTAGTAACTATATTCTTCTTTCCCTTAATATATCGAATCTCGAAGTTCTATATTACTATCTAAGTAAGCTATCTCGTTATAAATACGCCGGCAATATCGGATAATATTCTATTAATCTAATAAATAAGGGTTCGAGTATCCGTTTCGATAATAAAGTAAGTACCCTATAGGTAAATCTTAAACTTCTTAAGTATATTTAAGAGCGCTCTATACTCTAACTTAAAAGTATTATACTTTCTTTTAGTAACTAACTAGATACTACTTATATACCTATACGGATAGTACTTCCCTTTATACTCTTAAGAGAGCTCTACGCCGTAACCCTTAGTTAATATATTAACTAAAAGAATTAACTATCCTAATCCTTCGTTATACCGAATCGGCTTTAAGGCGGGAGCCTTAGTAAGTGTATTCTATAGTCGAGTTATTACTTCCCTTTGAGTTTTACCCTATATAAAGTCCGCGTCTTTCTTAAATAGGAAAAAGATCGGCTATATAATTGTCGCAAAATCTTAAACCTAGATACGATAGTATACGTAGATACTAATAAATACTCTTGCCGATTTTAGCGATCTCTATTCTACCTAGTTTACAATTGCTATAACTTTAGACTCGTTAGGACGACGCCTATACTTATTATACTAGTATTTAATAATATAAAGTCCTTCTAAATAGATATTAAACTTTTTACCTAAAACTATTACCTTTACGCGCTTAATATCTACTAGTAGAGCGTTAAGATTCCTAATATATTTAAAAAATATTCCTTCGAACTCTAGGTAGCTTACTTATCTCGTCTCTATAATCTTTTTCTAACTTATTAAGAATATTATCGATATATATATCGCTTGTATAAATCTAATACCGAATGATTATCTTTATAACTCTATAAAATTAAGCGACCAAATTCGTAGCGCCTTAGGGTAATATCGTTATACGGTAGAGCTCTAAAGGGTATTAGAATACTATTATATCTCTACTTTCCTTAGTAAGTTCGAGTGAATCGTATCCTAAGAAAAGGTTAGCTAATAAAATATAGGGATATCCTATAAAAGAATCTATAAACTCGTCCGTAGACGGAGGAATATTAGTATCTCGGATTGTTACTCTATTATAATTTATTGCGCTATTAATTAATTAGTAACTTAGCTTATTAATACTATTTCCTTTCTTCGTAACGAGGAACTAAGGATTTCTATACGGACTATAGTATAGCTCGATTCTTCCTATATCGATACGTTCCTTAAGAATCTAACGAGCTATACCTTCTAATACTTTTAGAATATTAAATAACTTTGCTTACTAAGGTATATAATCTACTATCCGGATAACTTAAAGAGAAGTAACTTCGCTTCGAATCCTACTATATTTGGAGAAATCCTAAGCTAATATAGGCTCCTATCGATATAATATCTCCTTAATAAAAGCTCTCTCCTCTAGACTTAGATCTAGGTTAATACGTATAGCCTTAAAGCGCTCCTCTATTAATCGTATCCCTTAAGAGAAGGTCGCGTATCTCTTTTCTAAATAGATATCGAGATTAGAATCTAGTTCTACGCTTATCTATTTAAGTATTATAACTTCGTACTACTTAATAAGACCTCCTAGGGTCTCTCTATTCTTAAAAGGAATATTAATAGGTAAGACCTTATCTACTTTCTTTTTATAAAGCGTTACGAGTTACGGTTATAGTGAAGTTAAAATTTTTATAATTTCTTAGTACTTCTTTATTAGAGGATTAATATCCGAGGCTAGCCCTAGGAGTCGTTTACTATTAAAATCTAGCCTTCGTAATCCAAAGTTAGCTACTAAACTACGATTCTTCTATAAATACTCCTCGCGCTCCGCTACTTTTATTATTTCTATCTTGAAGATCTCCTTATCTATATAATATAAAGGAATAAACTCGCGCTAGTTGGGTACGCGTACTAACGATATACTAATCGGCGCGTCCGGCGCGCCCTAAATATCGAAAATAACTTCTAGTAGATCCTCCTTATCCTTATTCTCTCGCCTTATCGTAATAGCACCTAGTCTAATAAATGCAAAAGAATCTCTAGGTTTAATTATTCCGCGAACTAGTTTTCCGTATCGAACTCCTTATCGTTAGAGGACTTATCGCTAGAACTAGTTTAATAATCCTAAGGCTCCTAGACCTTATTATCTTTATTAGTTACTTCTTTAACTCTAGTACTTCTTAACTAACGAATTACTATATTATAGTTATAATCGGCAAACCTAGTATCCTACTAAACCGACTCGTCTCTATTAATAGATTGCGTAACGCATCGAATAGCGCTATCTAGAATATTATAAATCTATAAAGAGGAGCGCAAAGAGAAGGGCTATTCTAGGATAATAGGTCGTAAATATCTTAATAAAACTATAAAGAGCGTACCGTTATAAGAGAAAGGAGTATCCGCGATTCGAATACTAGTATATATCCAACCAATAAGACTAATATTATAACTATTAGTAGTAGTTAGATTGTTCCTAATAGCTTACTACTTAGGATTATTAGAACCGCTAATAGGAAGGCTGAAAGCTCTAGTAGTAGCTACGCTTATTACGTTCACTTCTACGCCTATATTAATTATTCTATCTTAAGATACTTCTCTAACTAAGACTTTTATAACTAGTAAACTAGTAAATATACAATGCTTGCGATTGGCGCGATATATAACTATAACCGTATAAGAGGTAATTAGATTAATACTAATCTTAGTATCTTCTATTAGAATGCGCGTATCTATAGAATCGGAAATAGTTATACTACTAATATTATAAGAAGAACTCTAGGCTCTCTTCTTAAACTACTTCTATAACTTTACCGCCTTCTTTTCTACTTTTAATACTTTTATAGCTTTTATAGTAGGCTCGATTATCTATACGACGTTATTAGGAAGACGTTTAAATATAAATTTATTTAGATAAGATATTAGTATAAGAAGCTCCTAGAAAGTAAATGTATAATTACTATTTAGTATAACTTATAAAGTAACTTTAAGTTCTATATCTCGTTTTGGAACCACTATAATTAGTTATTTAAAAGTCGGATTATTATTCCTAGCTTTCCTCGGTTGAGTCTCTCGTATAGTCGCGTTATTACTAACTTCTACTATTAACTAATCTTTATCCTTAGTCCAAGTAGGACTGCCGTTTCCGTTATTAATTATTTCCTAGAACTATCCTAGGATAGTATACTTAACTATTGGATTAACTATATAAATCTAGGTAATATAAGTCAATTGACTTGAAAGGGGGAAGTAAACTAAGGTATTTCTTATCTATAAAGTATAATAGTTAATTGATTTATCTAGCAACTAGAGTTGCTACGATTATATATACTAAATACTACTAGCTAGTAAACTAGCTAGTAGTTTGAGGTTGGTAGCCATATATAGGTCTTTGACTATATAATAGCTATATACTTCTATAGACTTAGTAATATAATATATACTCCCTATATACATTGTATCGTATATATAACGTAGTTATCTAGATATTAACTCTAGTTAATTTCGTAACTAGCTTTATAATAGCTAGCTTCATAACTTTCGAAGGGGCCTTTCTAGGAAGATTTATAGTAATCTTAGTAGGAGCCTTATAAATATTTCTAGGCCTACTAGCTATAGAAATATATATAGACTCGTTATACTTTATAACTAATCTACCTATCTTATTAACCTCCTAGTTATCTACGTTAATAAACTTGCTCTTATACGCGTCCCTACTATTATAGAGACTACTAACTTAAATAGTAGAAATATTATTCCTACCTTTAGCTTTTTACTCTTTATATATTCGTATAATCTAGTTAGACTAACGCTTAATAGTATATAGGGCAAGGCCTCTAATCTTATCTCTAGGATTCTTTATACTACCCTAATATAGACTACGCTCCTAAGAAGTTTTACTATCGCGTTTATAGTATATAACGCCGGCCTTAAGGAAGTCCCCTAAGTAACTACTAAGTTGAAATACTATCTTACTAGACTTACTATATCCTAGGTAAATACGTTCTATAGGTAATATACTAGTACTAGGGTTTAAAGATAACGGTATTATTATAGGATTCGAAGCTCTTATAGGTATAGTTTGACTTATATTACCAATCCTCTACGTATTAGGAGGAGACGACTAACGAGATCTAGATTAGTTAAAGTTAGATAAGTTAGCTATAGATATATTAGAAGAGTAGTATATTACTAATAATAGAGAAGATTTAAAATTCTTCTAAATGTAATTAGTAGCTAAAGTATATTATATACCGCTTAGACGTATCTTTATAAAGATAGGATTATATAAGTAATATAAGGTATTATAAGTAGTCTCTCTACTACTAATACTAATATATATATTCTTAAAAGCTTCTAATAGAGCCTAATTAAGTCTAGAAATAGTAGAGAGAGGCGTCTTACTACTTGCAAGGTTCTTATTTCGTTTCGTAATAGATTTGTTAGTAATACGCTCCAGGACCTTATTATTAGCTAAACTAGTAAATATCTCTATATCTTCTTTACTATTAATAATACGTTTAGCTTCCTTAATAATATCTTTAATATTTTTGTAAGTACGGCTAGAAGTAGACTTTATTAGATACTTTAGATTAACCTACTACTTGACGTCTATAGGAAGACTATATATAAAGGTCCTTATATAGGAAGCCTTTATAGTATCGCCGTTTATATATATAGTAGGCTAGTAGACTTTGAACTCCTTAAGGAAGCTCTTAGGTTTAAGGATACCCTTCTTACTTTTACGAGTAATTTCTATAGTATAAGTAAGAGTCTACTTCTTCTAACGCTTATTCTAGGTAATATACTCCTCTTAGAATAAGGTCTTAAGTAAGTCCTAGTCGTATTCCTCCTATCTATTAAGAGCTCGGATATCTTTATAGATATTAGTATAATATTTAATTATTAGTCCTTAGTACTTCTAAATATACTTTTCGATCTCGAATACTTTATACTACTCCTCTAATCGGATAAGGAAAGTAGACGTATTCTTCCCGCTAAAGACGTATCTATAAGAGAGGATCAAGTTCTTAAGATTATAGCGGACTCGTCTCGCGCTACTCTTAGTACTATTTATTATAGTAAGGATATCCTTATTACTAAACTAGGCGCGTTCTAATATAATATACTATTCCGTACTAGTACTACTACCTTTTCTATTAGCTATACGGCTAGAAGTAGGCTTCTTACTAGTATTAGTTCTATTAGATAAGCTAGCCTTAGTAGAGGTAACCCTAGGAGTACGCTCTAGAGCGGAGCTATTATTGCTCTCGTTAATATTAGAGTTAGAGTTACGTATCTCCTAAACTTTTAGTATACTAGATTTGTCTATTACTTCGCGAGGGTTATTAAAGGTATTATTATAATAAGTAATATAATATTATTATAGTAATCTTAAAATCAGTTAGTATAGAGTTAGAAGTTCTAATAGGATAGTAATTATAGTATACTATATATAGCTAGATACTATATATTTACTACCTTAGTATTCTAGTTTATCTATTATTATTAGTTTAGGGGTATATAT
>QWZN01000264.1:0-28059 GCA_003693225.1 Venturia aucupariae | reverse complement strand
GTAAAGTTCTACGACCTAAATAAGGCCGGGCTAAAACCCTATAGGAAGCGGGGTAAGGCTAAAGTAAGGGCGACCTTAGATCCGACTTAAAGCTACAAGATTTAGCCGGAGTAAGATTACTTAGCTAAGTAGGAGTTAATAAAGGGTAGCGGCGTCGGTACGATATAGTCGACGACGAGCTATATATACCTTTCTACAATTTTTTTTTTCCCCCTGCAGGGGTTTTTAGTAGTTTTAAAGGAACCGTGGAGTCCGAGGATAGACTCCCAAAGGGGGGGGTAATATCAGGATCTATAACCTATTCTAGACTCCGGGACTAGTCAGATATAGGTCAGATACTAGTCCGGTACTAAGCTAGGTTACGTACTAAGGTACGTACGGCCTTGGCTTCGCATACGTAGATATCTTATCGCTTAGACGCAGGAGAGATTCCTCTCCAGCGTTTACTCTAAATATATATATTTGATCCCCTTTCTCTCTTAATATATCTATCCTTATAGTGCTACTNCGATCGTACTACTACTACCGCTCTCGTTAGTAAGTATTAGAATTAGCTAAAGTAGTTTATTCCGGACGAGTTCGATCTAATTAAATCTCGGGATATTTACTATCTTCTCTTTGGTTTCCGTAGTAGCCTAGGTAAAATCTAGTATATACCGCTAAAAGAAGGGGAGAGTAAATTTATATAGGCCTTTATAGAAAACGAACTCTTATCGACCTAGTTAGGGTAGCGAGACGAAGCTCGAGAAGATAATAATAATAAGGAGGAGTCTACGGCCGCCTCTACGCCTAAGAAGACTAAGATACCTAGAACGCCTAAGTTACCTAAGACGCTAAAGACCCTAAAGACGCTAAAGATATTAAAGACGCTAAAGACGTTAAAGACGCTAAAGATCCTAAAGACGCTAAAGACGGCCTAAACTTCCGTGAACGCGGCGTCCCCTAAGACGAATAGTAAGGCGAAGACCTCTATACCCTAGGAAGACGCCTATTCCCTACCGTCTATAGAGATTCTATATTATATCGTATCTAAATCCCCGGCGTCTTTATAACGCAAACGTTTAGCTAGCGGCGCCGACCCTAACCTATCTACTAAGAAACCGAAGATTACCGCCCCTACCCCTAGCGGCGTACCTATAGCTATACCCCCCTCGGCTCCACCTCCAACCTCGACTACTAGAAGAACTATATATATTTTTCTAGAAATCTCGCTTATACCGATTACTCTTCCCGATAGTCAATCGAAAAAATTCTGATACCTTAATAAGAAAGATTTTATTACTATTAGCGCGTAGTTTAGTATACCCTTGCTTTTAACTAGTTCGAGGGATTAGCTATAGGACGCCGTCCTATAAATTTAGGCGTTTTATATAGCCTTATTCGTACCGTTCCTATAGTAGAGCCCTTGGTCGTTTGAGTTTTATAGGGTTATTCTCTACTATTAAAAGGAACTAGACGGTAAACTTGGGAGAATTGTATATTGAATTAGCGAACTAGTAAAATCGAATTAATAGAATACGATATCGAATCGGCGGAATAGAGTATTAATTTAGTAGAATAGAATATTATATTGGCGGAATAGGATATAAAATTAGCGTAATAGGATATCGAATTAGCGAAATAGCTTATTGTACTAGCGTAATAGTAGGTTAAAGTCGGGGTCTATTATATTTTTAAGAAAATACCCGATTTAATTATAGTAGGTAATACCGATTCTATAATTAACCAATCTCTTATTAAAAGGAGTAAAGTATTAACTCTCTAGTCTTTTATATTCTTACGGTTCTACCTACGCTACTATACTAAATACTCTATACCTTACTCGCCTAGAGTACTACCCGTCGAGCTACTTAGAAGATACTAGGGAGACTCCTTTATATTCTATAATAACTATACTATAGTATAATAGGAAATAAAGGTTAATCCGTACCCCCCTATCGCCTCCCTTGTTAAACTATACCTAATAAGCTATAATTATACAAAAATTAGGGTCATTTGAAAGAGAAAGAAGAGGCGAAGAGTATATAAAAGATCCGAAGAAAAAAAACTTAGGTCTTACGAAGCTACGAAAGAAATACGACCTCGCGTACTAACCTAGATAGGGGTAATAATTAACCTTTATTTCCTATTATACTATAGTATATCTACGCCCGAACCGGGCTAATAGTATAAAATATCTAGGTATTACCCGCTAATATCCCTCCTAGTAAAGTTGCTTAAAAGATATTTAGGAGACTCCTTTATATCTCTTAATAGCCCTTTATCTAGTACTTATTACGTAGTACTATTCCCTCCTATACTCCGATACTAAGTTCTAATTAGGCGCCTATAAATATCTTATTATATACTCTATCCTAGGCGAACGAGTAGTTCTTATTATCTAAAGATACCTTCCGCCTTATATATATTAAAACCCTACTTCTAAACGGCTACTCTAGATAGGCGCAAATATATAATATCGATAAGATATAGAAACCTTAACTATTACGGGAGCCTTCGTAGTATCTCCCGTTATTATCGTTCCCCTTACCTATTTTACCTTTCTTTTTACCTCTAATAGCGAGAACTAGGCGACCTCCCGTAGACTCCGATTAAGGACTACTTTCCCTACGCTCAAGGTAATAAAAATATTAAGTAAAGAACTAGGCGCTATTATTATCTTCTAACTCTAAGACGCGGCTTGAACTAGAAAAGAAAGTAGAGAAGAAGTACTATAATACTCTTACTAGAGCCGCGAGTCGAAAACGGAAAAAGGAATAGTAAGCTCTAATCGACGCCTCTACTAGTACACTAAGTAAAAGTATTAGGAATCTTACTATAGCTTTATAATTAGGGACGGCCGTTACTCTTAGAGAGGCCCTTTACGAGAATAGGCCCCTACTCCCTCCTCCGGTACTAACTAGTAAACGCCGCCTTAGATCTTTTACCTACTAGCTAGAAGACGTAGTCGATCCTATAATAGCGGTACTAGTAGATAGTATAAGATACCTTACTATATCGTTGCAATCCCGCGCCGATCCCGCCCTTAGAGGGACCTCTACTATTAAAAGTCTTTCTACTATTCTTCCGGCCCTAACGCCTAAGTACCGCCTTAAATCTTCTACTTATTATAGAGTACTAGCTAACGGTTAGCTCTACCCTGCGGTCGATCTAGTCCTATCGACTCCCGTCTAAACCGTTACCCCGTAAAATAATCGATCGAATCTTTAATATACTATAGTAGAACCCTTATACGACGTCTACGTAGAACCTATATTTAACGAGTCTATACTACTACTCTAAGACTACTAAGGCCTAGTACTACCCTCGTTCTAGGAGGCGCTAGTCCTTAAAAGCCCTATTCGGGACCCGCCTAATCCTAATAGTCTCGACCTAACTCCCCGACCTCCGCTCGACCCTAAATCTACCCCGACCCTAGATAGTCTTCCCCTACTCCTAGATAGAGAACTACCCTACCCGTAATCTCCGCCTACGCTATCTATAGCCCGCTACGGTTACTTACCTCTTGTATCCCTAACTAGAGATTACTCTACCAAAACGAACCCTAATTACGCCTACGAGCGTCGGGAATATAACCTCGACCCGCGTCGTTCTATACTCTAAGAGGCTAGTAGATAGGAAGGTTCTCTTAAAGTAGAAGCGATACCCTAACTAGAACTAGTTCGGATAGAAGATCTACGTCTCGATCTAACTTATAACGAAACTATTATTTTAATTATACTCGAACTAATATAAGCGAGATATCGCTACGGTATATATATCTATAGTATAACCTTTAGGAGCTCTCTCTACAACCCTCTTTAGCCTCTAATAATAACCTCCGTACTAATAATTGTATAGACCGCCCTCGTCCCTACTTACCCGGTATACCTCTTAGCGAATATACCCGCGAGATTAATCGTACAATCTCTACTATACCTTATATACCCTATAGTATACCTAAGCTCCTTACCTCGTCCGCGGTAGTAGTACTAGGAGCCCCTCTTTAGGCAAACCTTATCCGTGAACGAGACGATCCGTCTAATAAAAGGGTTGATTTTTATCTTAGCGACCTTCTACGCTACGATATTAAAGTAGATTAACCTAATATACTAGACGATCGCCTACTCCAATATAAATTCCTATACGATATTAATAGTTTTATAGCCCGTCTCCTATCTCTAGTAGAGCTAAAGGGCGGTATAACGGTCGTCTATACCCCTTCCTTCTTTTTAACCTAGAAAGAAGATTTAAAGGCTACGTTTAACGGACTTAAGATATAAGATTATAAGTACTTTCGGTTCGGCTACGGTACTACTTTAGGTAGCTACGGTTTTAACGTCTATATTATCTTCCTATACCTAACCTATAAAAGGGATACCCTCCTAGACGATACCTAGCTAGTAGAATAGATAGATAGTATTCTTATACCGGTAATTACCTCCTCGACTCCCCCTAATATATCCTAGTACTACCCCGATAATGCCGGTAACACTTTCGCCCGCTCTAAGGTTATAAGGGAGGCGTTTACGAAGTTACGCTAATAGCGTACTAAATATAAAGTAGCCTTACTAGAAGACTACCTCTCTACCCTTTAGTCCGAAATTACCCGGCGTACCTAAGCCTATAGCTAAGGGTTTTAGGAACTAGCCCTTACTATTATCGGCTATAGAATTAAGCTCTTTACTAAATCCTCTATCGAGCCCTATATACTATAAAGAGCCGTACGATAGTTCCTAACCTAATTAAAATAATATTTTTACTACAAGTTCTTTGATCTATGTTAGACCTAGATCGATATTACCTATGAATATATTCTTATCTATAAAGGCCTAAATAGTACTAATATCGAGCCTATTACCCTACTCTATAAGTAGGAATATATAGAGGCTTAGTCTTAGTCTTTCGATATTAACGTCGATTCTAAGATTATTAGCGGCTCCTTGAAGACGGACAGGTACTATATTACTAGCGCTACCGATCCTAGTAATATCTTCTTCGCTATACGTCCGAACAATCTTTATAGTCTTAAAATTACGTATACGAAGGTATACTATATAGTTAAAGAGGCGTTCTCGACTATACTTAAGAACTACTTACCCTTCGCCAACTATAACCTACTCGTAGCTAGCTTTAGTAAGGCTCTAGTATAACGGTTTTATAAGTTAAGTAATAAATTCTTATTGTTACCGACTACCTTCTACCAATAGCTCTTAAAGATAGTTTCGGATACTAAGTATCGCGTCCGGATAGGAGTTAAGCCGAAGACTTACTCTACCTATATAGAGTTCTATATTTCGCTCGGTATATTAGAGAAGCTCGCTAAATATCTATAGTTAGCCCCCTCCTAGAAGTTTATATCTATTACTAATACCCTTTTATAGGATTCTCTAAACTTACGCCCTCTCTTACCCCTTCTTATCCCTAGCCTTATACTCCTCTCTAGACGACCCCTAAATATACTAGAGCTACTTCGCTATCCCCTCTACCAAGTTTATAGAATTTTATATTACCTAGATTAATAGACTACTCGTCCTTATAGAGCCCCTAATTACCCTTGCAAATTACGAAAAGAAGAGGACAAAAGAGACAGCTACGGATATTTAGAAGCGAGAGATAACTACGGTAGAGTAAACCCAAATCGAGCTTAGCTATACTCCTATAATCGCGTCGTATATAACTACCCTATAGTTCCTCTTCGATAGCGATAAGGCTAAATACTACTATCTTATACGATGATAGTAGTAGCTTAAGCGTAAATACCTTAGTAGAAAGCGCCGCCCTATTAGTAACCCTGTCCGAGACAGCTCTAAAAGCGACTCCGATAATAGCTAACGTCCCGAACCTAAAAACAACTCTAATAGCGACGAAACTAATCCCGACCCTACTACTACCCTATTTAATAATAAAGTAGAACGTCTTAAAGCTCTCTAATTAGACGAAGAGGATAACTAACCCGATAACAATATTATACTCGGGCTCGATATAGAGAGGACTATTAAAAGCGACGGTATATTTAGGTTCCTAATACGCCTTATTAACTAGTCCTTAGGTATCCCTCGGTTTCGTTCGCTCCTCTCCTCCCGTATTATATTTAATATATCCGGAGGTTTAGGGGCTGCCTTAAAGTCTAGTATAAAGATATTAGTTAAAATAAGTACTAAAAATTCCCTCGAACTCCTTATTATAGAACTTTTAACTAGCGAAGGATAGGTACTCTTCTAAGACGCCAAAGGACCTAAAGAACTTTATTATATATACGTAGCGGTTTATATTACTAAGTATTCTGCCTAAATATATTCTTAAATATACGAATATTAGATAGTAGATATAGTTAAAAGACGGGTAGAGTAAAGAAGGGCCCGAGGACAAATATAGTCGGTAGACGATACTAAGGCGACTAAGAGGAAAGCGTTAGATATATAGTACTAGGTCTCAAGCTAGGAGAAGAGAGATAGCGTTTACGGCGTATATTCTTAGCTTATATCGGACATACTTGGATATAACCGTATCGAGGATATAATCGTCGAATAGGGCGCTATCGCTAGGGCTAATTAGGACTAGGAATTATACTATATAGATAGCTCTTAGATAAGTCGAGTCTTCGTACTATTTAATTAGAGTTAGGAAGGCGTAAAGTACCCCAACCCCTTCAAATAAAGGACCGGGAAGCCTACGACGTCTCGGACCTAGAACTCTTTTATATAGAGAGAAACTATAAAGGCCTTCTACCGAATCATTAAAAAGTACTTAGGACTACGCTATACGAATTACTTCGTTGATAATACTATCCGCGCTATCGCCGCTAGACTCCTCTTAATTATATCGAACTATAAGAAGGATAAATTCTTCGTATTCGGGCCTTAATACGTCGATTCCCTAGTAAACTACGTAAGACGTCTAAGGTTCCTTATACCCGTCCTCGAGAAAGAACCCTACCCTAGACGAAGGCCGCCTAATCGCTTCTCTTATAATATCTACTACCCCGTCGCAGCTGCCTTTATCGATCTTAAAACTAACTCTAGTTATAGTAGACTCAATATAGACGATCTAGAGGTTACTAAAGAAGCGGTTAGGTCAGTTACTAATTTCCTAGTAAAGGGCGCCCGCGTTTGTTACGACTAGGCCGTAAGTAAGAGTACCGAATCAATATATATAATAACTAATACGAAAACATAGTACTAGAATAAATACATCGACTATAAGCTAACGAAGGCGGAGCTAGTATTATCGATAGTAGATAAAAGAAGAAAGGACTTTAGTAGTAGATAAAAGAAGAAAGGTTTAGCCTCTCGAACTATAAATAAAATTATACCCTTAAACGAAACGACAACCTAGTATTATATACGACTCTCCTATTTAAATTTAAAACTTATCTATAATCTTAATATTTATAATACTTCCCCCGTCCTACTATTACTAGTATTATCTAAATATATATAGATTATTAGAATATATTATATCTCGTTACCTCTCTATTTAAGCTATACTCACTCTCTAATATTATATAGAATATTCCAAAAACCCGTTAAAGTATCGTCCTAGACTTAAAGGAGGATAGTAGAGAGGAATAATAGTTAGATAAGTATAATCGTTTAACCGAAATATAAGATAGACTAGAAGTAAGGATTAATAGAAGTATTAATATTACTATTCTAATCGAAACTATAGACGTTACGAAAGAAACTCCTTCCTTTATTAATATATATCCTACGTTTTAATACTATAATTATTTAGCTTAGGGGTTACGAAGGAGACTCCTTCTTATCCCTCTATTCTATAATACCTAAGCTTAGAGGTTACGAAGGAGTCTCCCTCGTATCCCCCTATACTATAATAACCTAGAGCTTTACTATAGTATCCGCCTTATAGTATACTACGTTCGCTAATAAAGAGGAACTAAAGTATATATACTTACCGAGACCTCTCTACTACGACCTATTCGTATATAGAACCTTTGGCAAAACTAGACAACAAGTATAACAAGTTGGTAGAAAGAAGAAGAATATCTATACGTATACTCTAGTTCGAATTAGTTTGTATTTATTACTTACTACTACTCGATTATAATTATAGCAACGACTTTCGTAAATATATAGTAATATACTATAGTATCGATTATAGCCAGCCGAAGTCTATTCTAAGAGGTATAGCCGGGATAGATTAATCAATAGTTATATATATTACTAGGTTTCCCTTATACCTATAAATATACCTCTTACCTCCCTTTAAATACTATAGTACTCCAATTAATAGCAACTTATACTAGTCTCGTTTATAATAACCCGCTTCTATAACTAACGCCATCTACCTAACTTCTAATCTTACGCCTTATATTACCTTACTAGTATCGAACGAAACCTTTTATACCCTTCTTAATCGCGGCTATTTCGACGTCTACCTTACGCCTTATTGTTCGAACCCCAACCTCTATATAATAACGCCTAGCCTAAACCCAATCTACGCCACCCCTATAAGGAGAGATTCTTGGCCGAGGACGTAGAAATTCTCGCCTAGATCCCTATCCGTATTCGCGAAGGACTCGTACTAATCGCCGCTACTAACGTAGTAGTTAACCGTCTCTAGTAAGTTATTATCGGAGCCCGCTTTTTCTTCGGATAAGTCGTAGACGAGGAGGCCGCCAAGAACTACGTCTAGTAAGTCGATCGCTATATCGATATTTATAATTATACTACGGTAGGAAGCTACTATATAACTCGCTACCTATAGAGAGTAGGGATCTCTCTCTTCCTCGTAGATATAATCGTATAGTTAATTGCCTTAGATACTAGAAAAGTTTAGCTATATAGAGTAATACGAAACGGACTCCTATAAGCTAATATTATCTTATACTCAATCCCAAGTTCTTAATTATTATTAGTAAAACCTACCGTCTACTCTATATAGTAGCTTATATTTTATCCCTACCCTATTTTCTATCGAGCTCCGGGTAATTTTATAATTCTATAATATTCTTCTATTACTACCTACCCTCTTCCTCTCTACGTAACCTAACCCGACCTTCGTTATCTCTATATAGGTAATAATATAATAATATTTATAGAGACGCCTTACTTTAATAGTTATACTAAATACGTTACTAACTATTTTTCCTTTATATAGTTACTACTATTGAAAGGAGGGTAATCCTATATTCTATCTATATATATCTAACTTTCTACTCGTCCCAACTATTATTATAATAATAATATACGCCTATTACGGGCTATATACTAGTCGCTCTCTAAATTCGACTATCCTAGCTATATTAGAACAACTCGCTAGGTAAGATTGTAATATAAACAAAGGGAGTCCGATTCGTATCGCTTAGCCTATTTCCAAAGCTATTACTACCTCGCTATTAGGTAGAACAATCTCGTAGATTAGCGTTAATATATCTAGTATAAACTTATATTGTAGGTAAGACGCCTAGGTCGCTAGAGCTTACTAAAGCTACTTCGTAAGCCTATATTCTTAATATAATCCTAAGATCTTCTTCTAACTCAAGCTTGTAGAGTTCTTAGGGCTATCCTAAGGACCATCCCCTAATTATAACGTAATACGTTATTCCTTATCGCCTTGTACCTATCGGAATCCTAAATCTCTACTAATATCAAGATAGCTCTGAGCGCAAGTCTAGTAATATAGTTAAGGTTAGTAGACTTAATACTCCCTCTCGCAGCTCTAGTAACCTATATACTATAAACGCTAGCTAGTTACTAAAGGCCGATAAAGTACCTAAGACGAAGAAGTTAACCAATTATTCGGCAAAGCTAAGATAGCGTATTAAGGTCGATAATAAAATCAAGATAATAAAGGTAAACTAGTAGTTCTTAAACCGCCAACTTAAGTCGTTTATAATAGAATAGCTAGTTATAATTTGCGAAGACTTCGAAGTACTAGATATCGGTACTAGAGCCGTATATACTAAGAACTAGTTAATACTCGCTATATATAATAAAATTGGTCCGGAGGTAGAGAGAAAGCTTCGGGCGACTAAGGTATAGTTTATTAGACTTAAGCCCGCTAAAGTCTATAGCTAGAAGCGCAAGCGGGTTATAAAGAGTACTATTAAGCTTATAAGTAAGACTTCGAAGAAGAAAGCTATTCTTAGATAATAGCTATCTTACCTATATAATCGAACGGCGGAAGAAAGACGAGTTAAGATAATATACTCTTTAAGATTAGTTTAAAATAAAATTAACTAGGAAGAGGAGGCTAATCAAGGGCTAGTATAACTTAGGAACTAAACTAAACTCTCTACTAAATTAAAAATACTTGATTCCTAATCTTTAATCCTCTAATAGGTAATACGTAGGAGTCTCCCTCGTATCCCTCTAGATAATCTACTTATCTACTAGTATACGTTTACTAATTAAGCAGTAGAATATCTACCTATATATTCTAATATATTAAAAACTCCTCCCTTAAACTAAAGCCTATTACTCCTCTACTAAAGTATAAAAGATATAATATAGTATCTACCAACAATCTTTATTCTAAGATTACTTTTGAAAGTTTATAATCCTATAATCAAAAATATAAGTTAAGATAAGGGCGATAAAATATTCTTTATACTAATAGGATTTTATATATATTTAAAAACTTTACTAAACTTATATTTTCTATACGCTATCTAACTATTAATAGCTTTTTAGTAACTTTTTTTTCTATAGTAACCCGGAAGTAACCCGCCCTATTTTTTTTCTCTAGTAACCTAGTAGTTACCTAGTAGTAACCCGATAGTAATCTAGTAGTAACCCGGTAGTAACCTAGTAGTAACCTAGTAGTAACCTAGTAGTAACCCGGGTTATCTTATTACCTGATACTAGATTAGTCTCTCTACGCTAACCTATAATAGTCTAGATAGTTATTTATATTATATACTAATCTTAAAGAACGTCGATTAGATCTACTTAAGACCTATACTAAAATATAGCTCGTATATATAAAGTCGATATAGTTAACTATTTTTCTTTGTTATACGCTTTATTCTTACCTAAATTAGTTAAAACCTCTTATACCTAACTTATTACTTAGCCGCGACGATACCTACAACCTATAGTTATAAGTTAAGTATACTTACCCTATATACTAACCCGTAATAATCGTAACTAGAGTCTCTTTCGTATCCCCTAATAGAGTACTTTTATATATACTCTTAGGCTATATACTATAGAAAAAATACTAACCTATTTATAGTAGCGCGCCAAAAGCAAGTTATTCTAATACTAGAGGAGATAATAGGACTATTATACCGAGCAATAAACGAAATAGGAGCAATTCGCTAACCGATAGAGGTCTTCGGGTTATAAAGCGAATATCCGTATAGTCTATTATTAAGGGATATAAGAGAGTCTCCCTCGTATCTCTTTTATACGGTACCTTTTAGAAATACTTACTAATACTAGTATTACTACTACTACTACTACCGTCACTACCTATTTCTAGGAAGAGAACGGTAATCTATTAAGAGCTAGTAAGGATATATACTAAATAAGCCCTATCGATATATCTAGGCCCTCTAATAAACGAGCCGTTTCCCTCGTAGAGGTTATTAAGAATAGACGCTACGATAGTCCTTACGCCGATAGCGATGTATTCTATACCTCTAAGTATAGCTCTATTCCTATCTATACTCACGCTCCTTCTCTTACTATTACGGACCCTTATATTTACGCTTTAGTTCCCGCGATAGTATCTACTTTGACTACTACTACGGTATTCGCTCTCGCTCTCGCTATAGCGCCCGCTCCGGCTTATACTTTAACCTTTGCTTTAGCTTCTACTTTACCTCCTACTCTAGACCTTTATTATATACTCGCCCCTACCTATATTGCCAACCTTTCTACTATTAGCGTCTCTACGGAATAGTCTACGTAGAAGATAGAAAAAATACCTAATATTATAAAACCCAAAGAGAAGGCTATTATAAAACTCGAAGAGAAGGCTACTACTAAACTCGAAGAGAAAGCTAGGGCTTTCCGGATTAAATAGCGTAGTAGTATTAGTAGGTTGGATTCGTATACTAATAGCGAACTTATTGATATATATAACCTTTTAAGCGTCCCTATTCGCCTCTTACTAACTAAGCGCGACTAGATTATAGCTATCTATACCCACGCTAACGGGCGGCTTGATCCTAAGACTCGACCCAAATCTAGCCCTCCTCTAAGTAATAGAAACTTAAGAGCACGCCTTATAGACTCTTAGGTAGCGCCCCCCTCTATCTAGCGCTATTAGTTAAGCCTATTCCCCTAAGCCTGGAATCCAAGTTAAGTAAGGTAAGAACCGGAACGATTAAGCGTAGTCGAGAGGGTTCGTACTATATATTAGAATAGAAGCGCTTTAAGATTAACCTAAAGGGTTTCTCCGGTTCCTAGCGCGCCTAGTACTATAGTTATAGTAATTTATTAGGGTACGATCCGTTACTAGGTTAAATCGGCGAGTAGTTAAAGTTTAATTAGGTTACTTAAGCTCGACTCCTATATAAAGTAGCCTTCTATTAAGTAGAATTCTAGAGGCTAGCTAAAGGTAGGCGTTTAAGAGAACCTTATAACAACCGTCGAGGTATATACTTTAGGCGGCTATCTCGCGATTCTATCTTCCTATAAGAGTAGGTCTTCTAATATAAATAATATAGCCTAGAGTTTTAGAAAAGGGAATTATAGCCGGGCTAAACCCTAGCGTAAATACTTTAAGACGATAATACCGTCTACTTAGGGATTAGGGGATAGTTATCGAGTAGTAGTACGATAGACTCTCCGAATTAAATTAATATTCGAGCTATATATACGAAGAGTATAAATAGTATACTTATAATATTATATTCTAAATAAAACTTATTAATTAATATCTTAGAAGGGCTTTACCTTCCTTTAGCCCCCTAGTAATACCTATAATATTAGGGGCTACGGGGGAGTCTCCCTCCTATCCCCTAGTCACTTCTATTTATATTAGGAGAAACGGGGGAGTCTCCCTTATAACTCCCTTATATCCCCTATCCCTTATCTACTACCTTAAGAGAAACGTAGGGGGGCCTCTCTTATATCCTCTACTATAACCTTTCTCTTATTCCTATTATTCTACGACTCCTATAGGGGAGTCTCCTCCTATCCCCTAGTTACTTCTATTTATATTGGGAGAAACGAGGGAGTCTCCTCTATAACTCCCTTATATCCCCTATCCCTTACCTACTACCTCGAGAGAAAGGGGGGGCCTCTCTTATATCCCCTGCTATAACCTTTCTCTTATCCTATTATTCTACGACTCTTTTACTATTTATACTAGAAGGCTTTAAGACTACTCGTAATAGTAATTATAACTATCCGATAATTCTTAGCTATATCTATAAATTTTACCTATTCTTACTACTAATATACGCTACCCTCTATTATATAAATCGCTAATTAATATCTAATAATATATTGAGTTACCAACCCTTTCTAATATCTATTATTATTAAGAATATCGTTTGGAAAGAGGTATAACTAGTAGAGTAGCCTATTTTAATAAGTCTTATTAAAGTAGTAAGTAAAAGTTAAAACTCCTTCTTCTTAATTACTATTTGATTTCTTTCTTACTCCTATCTATTACCTTTGATACTAATATAGATAACGTATTACCTTACCCTTCTACGTAACTATTCTATAACGACTACCGATCGAGTTAGTACTAGAATATAGGCCGGGTATAGTCCGTCTAGTACCGGATTATAATTTTAGTCTATCCTAAGTAACTACCTTATTTAATATCCTTCCGTATCTTTTACCAAACCTAAACCCTCTAAATACTTTACTCGTTAAATAAAACCGGAGCCTTACTTATATCTCCTATACTACCTAAGTAAAATAGACTACGCCTACGATCCTAGCCTTCTTAGAGACGGTAACGCAACTTAGAGGTCTATCGTATTATATCTAGGGGATATACCTCTTTCCTACTAGCCCCTCCTAAAGTCCTTATATTAATAATTCTATCCAATCTATAGCGAAGACCTCCCTTTACCGAGCTAAGTAATACTAATAACTATAATAACCCTATATAATAACGGAGATATACTCGACAAATATAGCTATATAACCTCCCTAGCTATTATCTAGGTAGGATAGTCCGGCCTTCTCTTTACCTTTATATTAGCCTAACTACGTAATATATATAACGCCCTCGAACTTAGCCGCGGCTACTACTACTATATATTTATACGTATATATTATATATTGTAGAATACTAGTCGTATTTCCTACGATATAGCCTACGATTTAGCTACGCTAGTCTAGATCTTACCTAAAAGAATACCTTCGTACGAACCGAGACCGGGGTCGGAGGTATAAAATTCGGCGTCCTTAAATATTACCCTATCTTACCTTCTAACTAATATAATTAGGTATATATATACTACAACGAGCTCGAGGAGGCTAGAGATTAATAAGAACGTTATTTGAATCCCCCTTTAAACTAGATCTATATTGATACGGGAGGTATTGGGCTGAACGAAGAGGGCTAGAGTATAATATTATACGTTAACCCCCTATACTAGTAATAGTAGGGGTACTAAGTAAACTTAGGTAGGTCGTATCGAAGATAAACCTACTAACGAGCTAGATACTTAGAGCCGTTATATATTTAAGCGGAACGTTCCTTTATTAGGTATCCGGTAAACTAGATTTAGAATAAACGCTATAGAAATAATAGGTAGAGATTTACCTACGGGGACTATCTTTATAGGAAAAGATTCCTATTTGAAGCTCGGAAGCGTATACCTAGTTAGTTAGAACAAATCTCCTTAGGCGGGAAAATCGAATATCTTATTTAGTTTTATTCTATTACAAAAATTTTATATAGCGGGTATAAACGCGTAATTATTATTATAACGGTCCTCTACTTATTAAGAGATACGAAAGGGTCTCCCCCTACTATACCTACTTAACTTAATTATATATTCGTAGGTTAGGTAATATACCCCGTATTAGGTAATATCCCGTATCCTAGCCTTAGCTATAGATCCGAGGATTATCCGCCCGTATAGTCTATACGCAAACTTACTCAACTAACCCGTTACTTTTTTTCAATTATAATATATATAAACTACTACTATTCCTCTTCCTCCTCGCAAATCTAGAACTACGCTTGATTTTGACTTTATCTTTAATTTTACTATACTATCTAGATAAGTATACTCCTACTATCTAGCTTTAAATCGCGGCTATATAGGGAGTCCCCTTCGTATCCCCTAAGGCTATAGTCTAGACTAATACCCAACTCGTAGCGCGCCGCTACTAGCTATATTACTACTAATACTATCTTTCTAGTTCTTCCTACTATCTCGCCGAGTATAAGGTTCTTATTAACGGTAAGTCCGCCCTAGTCTAGGGGGGTCTAAGGAAGACTCCTTCGTATCCCCTAGTAGCGTACCGCTTTTGTTTATATCTAATAAATATTAGCGAGATATAATATCGGGCTATAATAAAGTACTCTAGGCGGTACTTTTGTTCTTATCTATCGATACCCTATACGAAGACACCCTAATATTAGATTCTATTCCTAGTATAAAGGCTAGCAAGGCGGCCTCCGTTACTATATCTCTAATATCCCGCGTAGCCTCGGCGTTACCTCTCCTACTACCCCCTAGTAATAACCTAACGCCGCTCTCTAAACTTTTCTTACCTAAAGCCCCGTTTTCCGACCTATCGAAGTATATCGCTCTAAGTAGGACTAACCTAGACGATAACGATAAGGACTTAGATATCGACTTTTTTCTAGATAACGATAATATCCCCCTTCTAGTAAGAGATCTAGATAGGTAGGGTTAGAATAGAGACCCCGGTAATTAAGGTTTCAATCTATAGTAAGTCCCTAACGAAGCTACGGCCGTAGATACTCCGCTTTACTAGAATAAGTTAGATTAAATCCTGATATCTAGAGGTAAAGAGTTGAAGATTTACTAGAGCCTATCCAAATTAGTACTATTTTATTATATATAACCCGGAGTATTTAATACCTTTATAAAGTCTCCTCCTATATCCGTTATCTTAAATACGTTATTCTCCGAAATCGATCTAGTCCGGATCGAATCGGATAGAATGACGCTATAGGTAGTAACCGAGACCTATTTAAAGCTCTAAGGCTAGGGAAAGACCTTCCTTTCTAGAAGAAGGAAGGAGTATAAGAAGGCTAATAAATAGAGAGTAGAAGAGTTCTACGCGGCCGTATTATATAATCTAATAGAATAACTATATATCGAAGATAAGGGGTAGTTCTTTAGTCTTACCTAGATAATAACTATCTATACTAATCGGATATAGTTCTTGATCCGACGAGCGAAGTACCTCTACTATAAAAATTCGCTATACGATACTAACGACCAGGGAATAAAAGATATGGTAAGTATATTGCCTCGTATATAGTCCCTTAGAGAGATATTTAGGAGACTCTCTCGTATCTCCCTAGATAAGTCTCAACCTACTATTATATCTTTTAGACCTAACTATATCGGTTATAGTAACTAATAGAGACGTAGGTTACCGAGGCCCTTTAAAGTAAGCGTCCCGCAATCTACGCTACTACTACTAAATTAGCTAGAATACTCTAGGCGAGGTAAGTACCCCAAAACGAGAAGATAGCGAGATTAGAGAAAATCGCTACTAACCTTAGGAGTAAACTTAGATCGCGCTATAATATAGACGTTTATACGACCTCGTCTAGTTACTCGTCTATATCGGAGGATTATATAGTCTCTACCTCTTTAGCTATCTATTACCCAATCCGCAACGACCCTATAAAAGAGAAAGAGCTTGTAGCGGTTATCGAAGAAATTAAATAGAAGAAGTTAGAAGTAAAGCGAGCTAAGCTCCTTCTCGTATAACTTAACTACCTAGATACCTAGACCTTCTTCGACGATCTCGATCAAAAACTAATAGACTAAATAGAATATAAACGTAGGGAGAAGTTTATTGATATATTTAAGGAAGTAGCGGAATATAAAGAAGAGTTTAGCGACGCCCTTAGTATCGGTCTAAAGAAGTATATACCTAGTCTCGCGGAAGATCGACCCTTCCTCCCTCGAATAACTCTAGCGGTATCTAATAGCCTAATAAAATAATACTTCCGCGATAATATACTCTTAAAAAACGCTTGGGACGTAGACCTATTAACGAATAAGCTAGACTATATTAGCCCTTACCCTAGACTACTCGAAGCTTATAATATTATTATAAAGGTTCTCTTCCCCGATACCTATAAAATAATAAGACCGTGGCTAATTTAGAGTAACCAAGACGTAGTAACTATCGAGTAGACGATAACCGAGGTATTAAACCCTTATACCCGACTAGTTGAAAAGTAGGATAAAGAAGACGCGTTAGTCTTAGCCCGTTTAGGAACTAGGAGTAAGAGAAAGTACTTACTCGATATACTACTAGAAGTCGCGGCCGTTAAAGACTTACGCTAGAACGAGATATCGGCTACTAAGATAGATATAGTAACGGGCCTCCTTATAAATACTAATTAGGAGAATACTAGATTCTTTAAGGTATATAAGAAACTTAATATAGACCCTAGCCAACCTATCTAGCTTAGAGGAATAAGAAAGAATAGGCCTAGCCTCTTCTAGTTCTAGGTCTATGTTATTATCTCTATAAGCGAGAAGCTTAAGGAAGGAATCGTAGATAGTATAATCCTTACTACCGTAGTTAGGCTTGGGAAAACTATTACTATACTTACCTTAGTACTCTAGGTAAGTAATCTCGTATATCCTTAGAGGGTTACGAGGGAGACTCTCTTATATCCCCCTATACCCTTACTTGATCCCTCTCGATACAACCTCGTTATACTAATAGTATCTTCTAGGAATACGCCTAAAAGTATAATAAGCTCTAAGCCACTATCGATTAATACGAGATCGATAAGGATAAGGCTAAATACTATACTACCGCCTAAAGTATCGGGAAGTTTCGGCCCTAGTTAGTTATAGTCCCTAGTACCCTCGTTAGCTAGTAGTATAAAGAGGCTACTAAGCTTTCCAAAATATTTACTATCTTTATCTACTATTCTGACCGCAAGAAAGCCCCTATAGAAGTACTAGTAGAGTAAGACGATAGTACCTAGGGCTCGAAAGCTATTATCTATAAACGAATTAACTAGCTACTTGAACGTTATTCGAAAGCTATAATTAAAATATCGAAGACGGCCTAGTAATACTACGCGAGTCTAGTTCTAGTTCTTACTACTTCTTAAACTTTCGCTATACGTTATAGTCCTAGAATCTAAAAACTATACTATTAAGCGAAACTCCGAAAGGCTTAGGACGCCCGTATAATAGATAATCGAAGCTTTGCTACCTAGTAGGATATAACTAAGGAAGGCGGGTTAAAATACTATATTATAGACGAGCGCTAGCCTCGCAACCTTACCGGTTTATTTAAGAACCTTATTATCGACGAGGTCTATAAATTTAGAAATCCTAATTCCTAAATAGTTTAGGCCGCGAAATAGGTTGGGTATAAGAAGACGTACCTTATAATAGCGATACTAATCTATTACTCGACTAGAGATATAGTAGGTTACTCGGCCTTAATCTAAACCGATAAGGCTTATAAACTAGCTAGCGAATAGAGTACTACTACTATCGATAAAGACGTATCGCCTCTTTCCGCGGGAAGTCCCTACGATTAGGACTATATCAAAGCGTATAGTATACCTAATAGAAAACCGGATCGAGATATAAGACTCCGTATTACTACCCTTAGTTCGTTTAGTAAGTACGTACTTGAATAACTATAGATTACGCCTCCTAAAGATACCTTGGTCCTTATATTTAATAAGGTACTTACCCGCTAGAACTACTCGTCTTTCTATCCGCTAGGCAATCCTAACTATTCTATAGCAAAGAAGCTATCTAAGTATATTCGGTTAACGAAGAGATTATAGCTCTCGGCCCGTTAGTAATTAGTCTTCGATACTATTATACGTCCCGCGTACAATCGTATTCGGATACCGTTAGAAGGTTCCGATCTAAACGCCCTACCTAGCGCTACTAGAATCAACGGTATATTATACTAATTATATAGTACCGGTTCGACGTTTCCGCTATTACTTTTTATAGGAATCTCAAGGTCCGACCCTTATATCCCTTAATCTTCTACTAATAAGCGTCTCTAGCGCCTATATACTAACCGTCAAGCCTTTATAAACCGCGCGCGGCTCAAGTAGGGTCGTAGTTACTAGGCGGAGTATATAGTAACCCTAAAGTAGAAGCCTAGTTAATAATAGGACGGATAGCCTAAACTCGATAATACCCTACTAGCGGATATAATAGACTACCTAAGTAAGTAGTACGATTGTCTTTTTATTCTATAAGAATACTATTCTATCTACCTTCTAGTATACGACTACTATTCCCTTCTATTCTATACCTTATATTATAGTTCAACCCCCCTCTTCGCCCCGTTATATAGGGAGATACATGAGAGTCTCCTTCGTATCCCCTAATAGTCCCTTACTATATAGCGACTTAGCTCTATTCGACGCGTAGCTAAACCCGCCCCTTTCTATTAAGTTTTATAGAGAGATATAGAGGAGACTCTTTCGTATCTCTTAATAACCCCTTCCTTCCCTACCCTTCCGACCCGGCCTCGTTCCCTATACCTATATTATAACTTAGCTCTAATATTTCTAGGTGATTCCGAGTTATTAAAGGAGTTGTAGTATAAGTATAAAACCGAATAGTTGTTCTAGGAGTTTGAGAGGAACGATATTTTTAACTAGCTCGAAAAGTAATGTCCCTATAGTTCCTTATAGCTAGTAGAAGATTAGGTAATTCTTAAAATACTTACCTATACCTAAGTAAACGAGATACTAATACCCCTTCCACCTAGTACTACTACCGATTAACCTCTAGATAAAACTCTAGATAAATCGTATATACCTATCCTAGCCTGAACTATAGGTACTACTATAATTCCTCGCCTCCCGGTACTCGACTCTAAATATACCTTAGCTATCTAGCTTAAGCTTCTCTAGGTTATTCTTAATCTATCGCCTCGCTTCTATAATACCCTCGAATTCGCCTTCGATTATCTTCGTCGTAGGGAGAAAGCTTCGCTATAGATAGGCTTCCTAACCTATTAACGGCTTATCTACTACCTCCTTGTTATAGCTCGTCTATATAGTAAGCTATTCGATTCTTAATTAGGCCGTACCGACCGCGATTTACTCGTAGATACCTTTAACGATTAAGCTTATAATTCGAAATATCCTTAATTTATCTATTATATATACGGTATTAGCGGTATAGGGCTTAATTTCTACGTTAGGGGTATATATATAATATTAATCGTCGATCCGCCCTCTAACGCGTTGTAGGACTAGTAAGTAGTTAGCCGTTACTACTATATTAGCTAGGTATACGACATCTATATATTATAGCTATATATTATAGGGACGTATAATAAGTAGGTATATAATCGTACTTTCGATTTGTACCTTCCCGATATCTAGGCTAATCTCGACGCGAAACGCTTCTAGTAGACTATAAAAGCTAAGCCTAAGCCGGGCGAGTTAGTAGAGGCGGCCCCTTTACGTCTTAAAGCCTCTATAAAGGGAATCTTTAAGCGTATTAGCGCTACTACTTTTGCTGATAGTCTCCGCTATATATTAGTATTCGAAACCCGGGAATTCGAAGATAATAGTAAGGAAGAACGTCTTTAAGCTTAAATTAAGGAAGAATCTAGAATCTTAGAAGACCCTAAGAATAATAAAGCCGCCTACTAGGAAGCTATCCAAAACCTTACGCGGCTTCGCCTCGAGAAGAGGTAGGTTATTCTAAAGAGTTAGAAGACTATTAAAGCTAACGAAGTCTATTATCTTTTATTTAGCTTTCGCTATAGTATAGGCGATATTAAGTATAAGGTAGATACCGATACTAGAGTAGAGGCCGACTTCCTCTAGCGCTATAATAATAAATAGAATACCCACGACTTTTCTAAGCTTTTCAACGAGGAAGTAGAGGTAGAAGGCGAAGATACTACTAGAGACGTAAATACTAGCCTAGAGGACGGTACGACCAAGCCCTCTAAGAAACGAAAACACCCTACTAGAAAACGCGGTAATAAGGATCTAGACGTAAATATTAGCTAGTAACCTTAGTATAGTCCTAATACTATTACCCGTCCCCCTAATAGCGATCCCGCGCTAGAGGCCCGCCTAGGATATACCCTAGCCTAGGCTAGTTTACTTAAAGTTCTTAGGCTTTTACTACGTAAGCGGAATAAGATACCTCCTATACTACGAAATACTACTAGGCCTTAATTACTTAAGCTCTATACAAAGTACAATTTAACTCCTCCTAACTAAGCTACGACTACTATAATAAGAGAAATACTCTTATCTAGTAAGGAATTTATAGAGGAGGCGCTTAAACTATAGATAGTTGTCGAGAACGCTAAGCCTAGCGAACCTAGTTCGCGTAAAGATAGAGAAGCGTAGCTACCTACTACTAAAAAGAGGAGGGTTGGCAAAGAGTATAATATAAGTCTATAGGATATAGATATCTAAAAGCGTAAGGTATAGTAGAGGGTTTATTGAGGACTATCGGTCGGTTATTATAATAGTAGTAACGATAGTAGATTAGGTTATATAGATTCTATAATAATAGAAAGGTTAAGGCTAAAGGAATATATCTAATCCCTATACCCGCTATAGTAACTATACTATATATAGTAGACGATATAATAGAGTCTCCTCTATATCCTCTATAAACGATTCGTACCTACGCCTTACTATACGTTATAGACTATTATCCGTATCGCCCTTTTATAGAAAATATATCCGCCAATTAGATAATATTAATACGTAAATACGTCGGGCAATAAAGACGTAGGTATACTAGGCTATATAGATTTAGTATTACGCAAAGCCCTAGATTAGGATATATACTAATAGGTTACCTTATTAATATTATCTATATTATACCTCGACCTACTTAGCGGTTTATAGCAAGCAATAGGTATCCGTCCTATAATATTTTAGACGAGTTACGCCGACGTCTTTGTATATAACTAGTAGTATTATACTAAGTTACTCTCCTTAATATAAGACGTAACGCGAGGGAGCCTCTCTTATATACCTCTTTAAAAGGTATAGATAGACGTTATTAAGCTACTCCTTATTCGTTAATATAGCTATATAGTAGGTAATATGAAGGAGACTCCCTCGTATATTTCTAGGAATAATATATACTAATAGGTAATACGAAGAAGACTCTCTCGTATATCTCTAGGAACGATACGTACTAATACTATCCTAACTTATACTATCTAGCCGTATAGCGTCGCTCCGCTAAATATATAAGTAGAATTAAGGAGCTTTACTTATATCTCCTAATAAACTACTTAAGCCCTTCTTTTTAACAACGCTCTATACGCCGATTTTCTTATATACGTAAAATACCTATAACTCTCCCCTCGAGGGTTATATATCGCCCCTATATCTAGGGTTACTAGATAGTCTATAACTCCTACTCTTACTCTACCTCGCCTTATAATCGCTATTGTCTCTCGTTAGAGTTCTTATATAACTATAAGCTCTAGCTCTTATCCCCGAATACGTTATTCCCTTCTAGTTTAAGGATTACCTAGAGGGTAATAGCGAGGGCTATTAGACGACTATCTAGTAGGTAATAGGGGGGAGGTTGGGAGAGTATTTAAATAATAAATATACGGTTATAGATATATTCTAGAATCCTACTCCTACCCGCAACTACGACTACGCCAAGCCTTAGTTACTATAATCCTCTCCTATATATATATTCTAAGAGTTATTGTAGACCTATAAATTCTAGCTTTGCCCGCGACCTAGCCTCGCCTATCGTTATACTAATCTTTAATAAGCCCTAGTATCTTAATCTATTAATACTATTTTTACTATATAGCCTCCCTAAATTAGTTGTTATTTCGTTATAATTAGCTATAGACGATACCTCCTACCCGCCTATAATATCCAAACAAGTAAAAGAGTTATTTCGAACGTAGGAACCAATAGTTAGTAAACGCTAGATAAAAATATAGAAGAGGGAAAATATACTTAATAAATACGCGTAGAGGCTAAAAGATCGGGAAGCTAAAAAGAAGAAGGCGCTATAGAAGGCGAGAGAGAAAGAAGCCGCGCGGAGGGAGGTATTAGCGAAAGAAAGGTTAGCTTCTATACTAACTTAGATAGGAGGCTTCCTAATATTATAGGATCTATTTAGAGTTAGTATCCTTCCTCTTCTCCTCTTCGTACTACTAACTTTGGTATTAAAAAGGTACGTATAGAAACTTTCTTAGGTATTAGTAAGCTAGTTACCTAGCTAGACTCGACTAGTAGTAAAGATATCTATATAGTAATCCTAGATAGTACTAGAGATACTATAGACTATAACTACGATAATACTATTAGGTATAGGGCTATCTCTAAGTAAGATAATAAGGTCGAAGACTTAATACTACTACTACTATATATAGTAGTAAATACTATCTATAATTAGCTAGTATTATTTACCGATATCAATATTATAAGTCTAATATATACTACGGACGCGAATCAAATTAATTACCTACCTAATAGTCCTAAAGACGTTTAGGCTAGCGTCGGTTTAGACAAAGTTTTATATTCCTATCTTAACGGAGAGGTATAATCTTTTAATAAGAAGGTTATTACTACTAATATTAATATATCGACTCTCCTATTCTTATCCGATATATTAATAGCCTTTATTATATCTAATTTATAAATTGCCTAGGAACTTTCGATCGAATTATACTATAATTACTCCCTTTCAAGTTCGATTACCTAAGAGTAGAGCTTGATAAGGTAGGAGGAGAACGTACTCTCTAATACTATACTAGTTAATACTAGATAGATAGATATCTCTATTAATGATAATCGAATAGCTAGTATTCTACCTTATAACTTTCTTACTACCCTATAAATCGGTATTAGGGTACTATATCCTCTACCTATTATAGATACCTAAAGAGTAGATATTAACCTCTATTTCTTGTCGGGAAAAGTATACTAGGAATAATCTAGGAATAATCTAGGAATAATCTAGGAGTAGTAGGAATAGTAGGAATAGTAGAAATAAACTAGGAATAGTAGAAATAAACTAGGAGTTATAGAATTTAACTAGAAATAGACTAGAAGTAGTAGAAGTAGTAGAAGTAGTAGATATACTATAATTTTTATATTTCTAGATAGGCCGAAGAAAGGCCGACTAGATTCTATAGGTTTTATACGTATAGTATCTATAATAACTAAGTAATTCAAGGTCTAAAAAAAAATTCTCGGACTTAGAAAAAAAGAGTTTGAAAATAACGTTATATTATATATTTTTCTAGATTAGAAAAACGCGAGAAATTCAATGGTATACTTTTTAAGACTATAGCTATTATAGTTAAAAAGTTATTAAGGATAGAAGATAAAAATAGAAGATTTATAGAAATACGTAATTTCTCTACGCTTCTCTATAGCTACGCGTTATACTAGGGATTTCGAAACTTTAATAGATAATAGATACTATATCTAAGAGCTATATATAGGCTTATTTTAAAATTATAATTGTTAGAAAATTTATTATAGCCAGTTTACTATAGAAAAGTAGGTATCTTTAGGAGTTTCCAAGTAACTACTAGATATTATTACGAAATATTTTAATACGCTATAGTATAGATATATACTAGTTTATAAAAAAATTATAGGGTCTATAGGTATTATACGTGGAGGGATATATAAGAAAACGTAAGTTTTTAAGGGTAAAAGCTTTGACCTCGTTTATTTTTTATCCTAGCTAACTTTACAACGACTATATATATATATATTTTTTATTCTATATAAGGTACGAAACCCTATATTCTCTCGCGAAGGCGGTATTTAATAGTATATACCCCTATTATACTCTAGAATTAATAGATTTACTAGTATTCTAAGACTTAGAAGTATTTCTCTAAGTCTTTTCTCCTCCTACCTCTAGGCCTAGGGGCCTTTCTAGGGCCCTATTTTCTAGGGCCTAGGCCCCTATTTTCTAGGGTCTAGACTATTAGATCTAGATAGTCTATAGTATAACGTATACGGAGAAACTATTTTCTAGTAGACTAGCTAGAAGTACTATAGAACTAGTAGTTCTAGTAGTTTTACTCTAGACTAGATAGAAATAGTATAATATACTTTTCCTAACGCTTTAGTATATCTATATAGGTACTAGACGATCTTGTAGAGGAGGATATATAGCTATCTCCTATTATTTCTATAGATAAATAATAATATTAGCTCAATTCTAAATCTATATAATAGTATAATAGAATCTATAGGATATAGAGAGTAGGTATTAAACTAATAGTATTAGTAAGGCCTTCAGAAAGGCTATACTAGTAACTTTAAGGTAAATAAGGTATATCTCTAAGCTATTTTCTATAAACTAAATAATATATAGTAGGTAGAAATATTAAGAATACGACTAGAAAAAGGGCGATATCTATTTATAGCGCTACTCTAAAAGAGCTCTTATAAGTATTAGACTAAGATTACTACCTTCTTAGCTTCGTTCCTTATAATAATTCTTTCTCCTCCTTTTTAGCTACTAGGAGCTACGACTAGAAGCTATAGCTTTCTTCTTAGAAGTCTCTTCTAGTATTAGTAGCTCCTTATTATTAGCTATAGCTCTAGTAATAGTAGCTTTCTATACGTTCTACTCTATATATTTCTATTCTCTTTCTCCTTCTTTTTAGCCGCTACCTTCTTAGCTTTGTTCCTTACGACGATTCTTTCTCCTACTTTCTAGGTACTAGAACTTCTAGCTAGGAGCTACGGTCTTCTTTTTAGGTACTATTTCTATATATATATCTTCGCCGCCTTACTCTAAGTTACTAAAATAAAGAGGGTTTTATAATATATTATAGTAAGGTCTTAATCCGTATATATAGTTATATTAAGGCGTAACTAGATACTATAGATAAGTAGGCTTTTAGATAATATAACTACTAAGTAGTTCGCTATTAGGACTTATTATAGTCGTTAAGTTTACTATAGAACCGCGAGTAATATTAGCGTATAAGGGTAGATTAGTTAGTCTAAGAGTTAGGTTAGTAACTTACTCGGTCTACTATATAAGGAACTTATTAAGGCGTATAGCTATCTTTTATTCTAATAAGTAAGTTATTAATAAGTTCCTAGTATAGTAGAGCGAATAGGTCGCTAACCTAACTCTTAGACTAACTAATCTACCCTCGTACGCTAATATTACTCGCTTATATCTTAATACTTTATCTATACTATATATAGTAATCGAACTAGAGGCTAGTCTATATATCTATTTTAATATAATACCGATCGTTACTACCCCTTTCTACTATGTAGTATAATATTCCTACCTAGAATATAATAAATTTAAAACTTATACCCTCTAAACGGGTTATAACAAAGGAGAAACCTTTTAATAAGATATATATAAATAAAGCTAATACTTCCGCCGCTATAGTATTATAGAAGCGGAAGAGAAGAGACTCTCTATATTATCGAACTATATCTATAAATAAAGGTAATACCTCCGCCGTCCGTACCTCGTTAATAATATACGTTTGCGTCTTAGAACTAGATACTATACGAAAATAAAAGGCTAATCTTTAATAAGCTTTATCCTATTATTTGCCCCTATATACTTCTATATATATATTAAGGGATATAAAGGAGCCTCCCTTATACCCCTCTATAACCTAACTACGCTAATATTATAATATATATATATAGTCTTTCGCTCTACGTACGTTACCTATTACGACCGAAATTAATAATCCCCGAAGATTCTCTTCGTATCAAAATATACCCTATATATATAGTCTCTATCAAGGTTTCGTTAGCCGAGTAGTCGTATAGTCAAGGCTATATTTATTTAGAAGATTATCAAGGGTAGTCTTTATAATAAATACCCGCCGGTATCTATATTATTTATCCCTAGTTCGAGTATAGGAGGTCTTCCTCAGAAAACTCGGTTACTAGAATATATAGAGGGTTATAGGTAAAAAGTTATTTAATAAGATAACTAGCTCTTCGCTATATCTACTTGGTAAGATTATATAATTAGAACGCGTAAAGAGTATAAGAGCCTATCTCGAAGTCTAGGTTACTTCGTAAGAGTAAGAGCTTTAGAGATATATTTAAGTTCTACTATATCTAGGTAAAAGGTTATTCAACGAGATAACTAGCTCTTCGCTATATCTACTTAGTAAGATTATATAATTAGAACGTATAAAGAGTATAAGAGCCTATCTCGAAGCCTATATTACTTAGTAAGAGTAAGAGCTTTAGAGATATATTTAAGTTCTACCGTATCTAGGTAAAAGGTTATTTAATAAGATAACTAGCTCTTCGCTATATCTACTTAGTAAGATTATATAATTAGAACGCGTAAAGAGTATAAGAGCCTATCTCGAAGTCTATATTACTTAGTAAGAGTAAGAGCTTTAGAGATATATTTAAGTTCTACCGTATCTAGGTAAAAGGTTATTTAATAAGATAACTAGCTCTTTACTATATCCACTTAGTAAGATTATACAATTGGAACGCGTAAAGAGTATAAGAGCCTATCTTGAAGTCTAGGTTACTTAGTAAGCGTAAGAGTATTTAGAGATATACTAAAGTTCCGCCGTATTATAATAAAGAAAGTAGCTTTTATCTAAGGACTACTCTATATATTTCTATCTTCTTAGGTAATACGATGGACCCTCCCTTATATCCCCCTATATTTTACTCTTATTATACTAAGTTGCTCTACTCTATATATCGAGTAATATAAAAGACCCTCCTCTATATCCCTCTTAGTAGTTAAAGATTATAGTAATATCTATAAGTAACTAAGCGAGGCCCTAGCTAACCTTCTTACCTCCGCTCTATAGTTATCTCGGGAGAAGATTATAGTAATATCTATAAGTAACTAAGCGAGGCCCTAGCTAATTTTCTTACCTCCTCTCTATAGTTATCTCGGGAGAAGATTATAGTAATATCTATAAGTAACTAAGTAAGGCCCTAGTTAACCTCCTTACCTCCTCTCTA